>CAUDNR010004324.1:1198-49617 GCA_958430865.1 Entrophospora sp. SA101 | reverse complement strand
TATAACTAGTGTATTATTGTTACATGCTTATACTATCTATCTAATTATCTAATAAATAATATGTACATATCTTTATTTACATTGTAAAAATCAAATCACAGATACCATTTGGCACTACTTGTGGGATATAATCACGGACAAGGTTCTATCTAATCTTAATATTAACAAAGGTGTTTATTAATATTAATTTGATCACGATCGCATCATTGCGGATTGTCATTGGCAAATCCCACTGGAATCTTTGCGTTCATTTTTACTCTTATTTTTTATTCGTGAATTCGTCAAATTTAACCAATACGTTTAATTAATTATGTTAAAAATTTCAGTTAACAAAGAACCTACTTTAATAATTAATATCTGATCTCTCATAACATCGTACATAGTAAGTGAGCAATTGGACTATTATAATTTATTGAATTTAAAGAGTTTTAAAGATCACTCAAAGTAGCATCTGATTTAGCACACAAGACTACAAAAATCAAATTAAATCAATTAACCGAATATTGAGTCCTTTTCCTTTTTATTTTAATAAATATATCACAAAGGCTAACAAAATTTTTTGATAACGCAGAAATAAAACTCGAAAAATAAATTATTCCCAACTCATAAAGTTAACGTAATAGTAAGATGTTTTTTAATAAGCATGGGTAATCCTAGTAAGTAAGTTGTATTGGTTCGGTTCGACTCCAAAGACCGGATTTTTTTCAGATAACCGAAAAATCGGTTAATAATACTTATATTAGCATTAACATTTTATTTGTATCCATGACTTTAAACATAAAACTGTGACTATTTAACTCGCATATTTTTAAATCATTCGTTGAATTATCGGCAGAAGATGAATTTGAATTGTGTTTGGACGGAATTAATTTAAAAGGTTATTTTATTTTATTTCTTTTGCCTCACATTTTGAATCAATCCTAAAACTCGACTAAAATCGAAATTCAATAGTAATAGGAAAAAACAATTCGAATTTTGAATGAATGTAGGTGCCTTTATTAAAATTACATCATTTCACGTTTGGAGACCTTTTTGAATCTGGCAAATAAAGATTTCGAGTTGTCATTTATAATGAATGTTTGATTTATTTCGATTTTGAAAGCGAATTTCGCAGCAGCACATCTTTTAGATTAAATGTTTATTAATATTTAGTTACATTTTTAGTTTTACAGATTATTTTACGTAGTACTAGCTAGAGTCGACAAAATTGACTAGACTATAAGAATCGACAAAGTCGACGAGATACGATAATAGATTTAGTCGGGGAAGTGGTCCTCTAATGAAGTATTATGTACATAATAGACAACGTACTTTAACAATAAGCTTCGATTTGTGAAAAATTTTGAAATTGGTCTTTTATTAAAACCGAAGATCGAGAAGACTCCGGTCTTTGAAGTCCTAATTATTACGTAATATCTTTACTAAATCGGGATTTTGATTTATATCTCGGTCTTATGATTAATGGTTATGACAACTCTCCCAGTTCTTTACGTTAAAAAAAAAATGTTTAAAAATGCTAGTTCAGCGATTAGAGCAACAACTGATGAAGGGAGGTTAAATGGTTTATTAGGAACAAATAGCAGGACACCTGATATATTAAAAGGGATTGGAGATGTGAGTGAAGGTTAGTTAGAAATTAATTTATCAAGAAAAATAAAATAAAATAAAATTCTAAAAAAAAAGATTCAACATTAATATTTTTTTTATAAAACCATAGCATTTTCGCCCTATATAAATTTGATAAATTTAGTAGCTGTTATTACAGAAGAAACATTAAAAATTCTTGAAAATATTGAATATAATAAGAAAACATGTAAAAATCTAATTGACAGAATACAAGCAGTAGAATTTAGTGTTAAAATACTAGTAAGAAGAAGAGAAGAAAATGAAAAAAATTTTCGTGACGATGCATACTTCAAAGCATTTTATCGTTTAGTTCAAAATTTAGAAGATATTAAAAATTTTGTACGTGATGTGTCAAAACTTAGTGGATTACGAAAATTTACAGATTCTGGATCTGTCAAAAAAAGATTTAATGAATTAATTAAAGAATATGATCAAAATATCATTGATTTACATTTTACTAAATGTGTTGCTGATGAAGAGCAACGTAAAAAAGATTTGTCTGATTTAGATGATGATATTGAAGAAATGATACAGGTAAATAAATAAATAAATATAATTAATGACAAATAAAATATGCGTGTAATATATTTTAATAAATTGTTTTAATTTTTTAATGATAGTTTTTACAAGTTATAGAAGCAGGTGTTACTGACAATAAAAAAAATATCAATATTGTTTTAGAACAGATTTCTTTAATGTGGCAAGATTTATTAGATAAAATCGATGAAAGTACTCGTGCTAAACATACAGAACAGAATGATATTGATGACGAAGATGTTTGTGTGCCAAAGATTGAAGACATTGTATTAGAAGATCCAAAAGGAAATGATGATACCAGAGGAAGAGTTTTAAAGAAATATTATAAACATTATGGAATTTATGTTGCGTGTAAAAGTGATAAATTTTTAGAGGAAAAGCAAAAGGGATTTCCACGTTATATTGCATTCCTAAAGAAAATTAGTAAAGAATGTAATTATACCATAAAATTTTATGGAATTTCAACAGTAAATGGAAGTAAAATGATGGTGATGGAATGGGCAAAATATGGAAATTTGAAGGAGTTTTATTTGGATAATGAAATAAAATGGACAAAAAAACTGGAAATCGTTCTTGATATTTGTCGAGGAATAACTTTTTTACATGCAGTAGACTATCTTCATCATGATATTAGATGCGAAAACATTTTAGTAATTTTAAGATTTTTAAAGACAAAATTTGTTTATTTTTTCTCATTATATAAAATAATAATAGTGAAATACTTTTAATAAACAGCTGAATGAATATTACAGTCCTAAGATTACAAATTTCAAACTATCTCGTAGAGATGATCAAGTTGCTTTAAGCGCTAAATTGAATGAAACATTATTGTTAAATATTGTACATTGGATGGCACCGGAAAAATTGAAGGATCAAAGAAATCGATATACAAAACAATGTGAAATTTTTAGGTAATTAGCAATGATCAAACTATTGATAATGATAATGATAATAATATGTTTATATATTTTATATTGTAGTTTTGGAATGCTTATGTGGGAATTAGCATTTGAAAAAATACCATACGAAAAATGGTCTATAGATAAAATTAAAAAACACGTGACAAATAATGGTAGAGAAACGATTGATTTTAAATCGCAAGGACATGAAGTTAAAGAATCACAAGATGAATATTTGAGAATTATGAAAGAAGGTAATTAAAAAGAAAGACACACGCACATATATATATTAAGATTAATATTTTTATATAAAAATATTATATATATAATATTTATATATAGCATGGAGTGGAGATTCTGCTTGTAGACCAACATTTCAAAAAATTGTACTCGACTTGAATAATCTTATTACAAAAGAAAAAACTAAAATTGGAGATTTGTCATGGTTAAGGCATCGTAATGAAGCTGAAAAAGCCCTTAAAAGAACACCTTCACCCAGTAAAGCGGATCAAATTGAAGGTTTTAATTTAGATTCAAAAACTCCACCATCCTCATCATCTTCAATAAAATCAATTCTATCAAAAACATCAATGATAAAAGGAAATACTCCAGAAACAAAACAACCCTCAAAAATTCAAAATATACCTACAATGTTAGTAGGTATTGCTCAACATAAAAAAGGAAACAAGAAAGAAGCCTTAAAAATCTTTATTGAGCATGAGAAACTTCATAATAAAACAGCAAAATTTTGGTATGGATATTATTTGTTGGAAGGCTATGCAGGCCTGGAAAAAGACAAGAAAAAAGCAACAGAATATTTTCGAGAAGCAGCTGAAGAAGGTGTACCAGATGCGCAACTTCGATATGCACATATACTACTTGATGACTCAAAAGACTCGAAAGATGGACCAGATCCTGATACATTAGAGCAAATAATACGTTATTTTACTTTAGCAGCTGATAATAAGAATTCATCAGCACGATATTTATTAGGATCGTTGTATTATTATGGTAAACATGGAGTAAGTCAAGACAAGGAAAAGGGTTTATATTATATAAAATTAGCAGCCATTCAAAAGCACTATAAAGCCTTAGCACTTTTAAAAGATTTATCTATAGATCCTTATCAATGAATTAGAGAATCATTATTATTAATTTCTTTGGAGATTTTTATTTATTTCAAATTTTATGGTTTTTTTTTATTATCATCATCATTGGGGAACCTTCAGTTAATAATTTATTTATTTTACCATACATTCATTTTATTCATCAATTTATTATCAGTTATGTATTTTCTTATTTATTATATATATTATTTATTCAAAACCAGTTTTCATATTTTTATTACATCCCATTGATTCACACTAAATATATTTGTTAACTGATATTCCAAAAATTTTACACAAGTCAAAAATGTCATAGTAATAGTAGATAGAACCCCGAAAACCATAACATTGATTTTAGGCCATCAAATTTTTACCGACTGGTCAATCACCAGTGTGTGCTACAGATCTATCTATAGTTTTCGGGCCCTGGAACATTTGTCCCCTGATTTTGTCGAGTAAATATGTCCCAAATGTGTAGTTTAAAAAAAAACAATAATCGATATTTAATGAATATCTTATTTTTCTTTCTATTGAACTCAATGGCCTTTTTATTTTCCAAAATCTAAAAGTGGAACAATACTGGAACTGGCATGCATTAATATTCTATTATTATTTCATCAGTCATATCATTGATTGTATCATTTAGAGAACATTCTTGTCTAATTGTGAACAATATATTTTTATATCATTTGATGTGAAGAAATACATTTGTATTTCCATTAAATTTTATTATGTTCAGAAATATGTTAAAAAAGTTGATTTCGACTAAAATGATCATTTATTCAAAGTAGAAATGATTGTAACCGTCTTCGCTTGTTTGTAACAATAATTGTAATCATTATTATCTTTATAATTTTTTAATGAGCCCAAGGAATAGCATAGTAAAATATCTTGATAGATGTATTTTGTGAATTATCTTTCTAAAAAGTAGGACGACAACAAAAAAAAAACCAGTTGTTTTGATGAGTGATGCACAATAGAGTTGTAAGATCGAAATTTTAATGTAGTGAATTTTTAGTAGCATGGCTTCTCTGTGGAGCACTCTTTTGGTCATTTCGTTAAGGAGAAAGTAATTTCATGAAAACCCTTTTTTTTAAAAGTAGCTTTAGCAGTGAACAAGATACACCCACATCAGCATATCTTCTGTTTTCCATATGATTAATTATAGTATTGATATTGATGTCTCTGTGGATTTTTCATTATAGATAAATCATAATTACAAAATGTTATCTTCATAGTAGGATCTCTGGCGGCCTACTTCTGATCAAAATTAGAGGGTTTATTTGTATTTTGAGTCAAGAGGCTAGAATGATATGGACAAGTTCAATGACCACTACCCATAATCCATAATAATGATTTTTTTCTTGAAGACTTTCAATGGATTCTTTTCGATCTTGCTATTTTATTATCTTGCCTGCTATGTAAAGAATGATTTATTTGTTTCAAACACATGAGAGGAAATTGGGATGGGAGTGTTAAAATGAAACAAACATCATGATATTAAATAAATTATTATTGCCGCAGAGAATAAATTACTCGTTTATTTCGTGGCCTTTTCTTCTTAAGGCCAGAGATCCTCTTCCGTGACGTGTGCCTGAAGATTTAATAGTCTCTCTGTAAAATGAAAGAATCCTAATGCAATTTAATAAAAATCAGAGCCCCCATTTCTCACTTCTGACTTCTTGTTGTGTCATACCTGCAGAGAGTGGGTTTGGGTTATTTTACAAAAAGGGTGATTGTGATATTTTAATGGATTCATTTGAAGAAAGAATTTTGGGTTAAACGGTCACATTAAATATATAACCCAAATAAAGCTTTACAAATATTGGATGAAGCATTTAAGAAAGAACCTGATATTTTTAAACTTGATGGATTATCAAAAGCAACCTTTAACAAACGACCAACTTCAATCCATTGTTGATTATTTAGGTATAAAAGACAATAATGGTTCTAAGAAACGATGATGGTGGTGAAAGACCTGCCATTGCTACTAATAATACTGCTGAATCTCCAAAGGACCTAGTGCAGCACAAGAATTATTTGAAATTTTCAACCAAAATTACAACGATCTATTTTAGTTGATTGGAATAAAGGCAAAGTTATTATTGCTCGTCCACAAGAGAAGATATGAATTAGGTTATTTGAAATAAATTTAGAAAATTTGTACGTAGTGTTTTCTTAATTTAGAAATTTACATGACTTAATAAATTTTAAAAAATAATCTTTTATAAAAGTAACAAATAATAAAATTAAATAATCATAATTTCATAGACCTTAATAATAATTGTTAAAAACAACAATTAAGATGGAATCAGATACACAAAATCCACTTGAACTCTTTCGTGAATATAATTTACACAAAAAATCTATTCAACTTCTTGATTCAAACCATAATCCAGTTACCAATATTAAAGATGCCGCTTTTATACAATTTGATCAAAATGTTTTTCCGAAAGATATGACTACAACCTTTATGAATTTTGCCTCAGCAGAATATTATAAACTTGATATCCTTTATCATGGCCTGATCACTAAAAAATATCAATTTGACAAGTACAATGAAGACATATCCAGCATTCAACTTTCAGGTCGTTTAACTTACATTGACCGTCAGAAATGGGTAAACTATTTAAATGGTCACTCTGCCTCTTTAAATGATAAAGATATGCGTAGAGAATCTCATTCAAGACATGCTGGTAAAGATATTCATTATTAATTCACTCTGATAAATATATATATTTATAATAATCGTTTAATCAATTAATCATTTTATGTTAAAAGAAAAACGTCGAATTACTGATGACGGAGAAAAATCTAACAGAAGAAAAAAACAAAAAAACATATCGAAAGATTCGGATTGGTTTGACCAAACTTTTAAACCTGCTACATATGATATGATGTATTCTTACTCTTCCTCTGACAGCGATTCAGAATATTATGAGGAAGACGAAATAATTGATTTGGAAGAAGAATCTGGTGTAGCTAATGAAGAATCTGCTGCAATAAGTAACGTATGTATATATATATTATTTTATTTGTTTTTATTTTTATGTGTGATGAACGTTTAAAGATATAAGATACTTATATCTAGTATAATAACTAGGTTGATAAATTTTTGAGAATGGCTGATGAAGTCTTTTTAAAAGGAAAAAGTCACGATATAAGTTTACATGACAATAGAAATTCACATTCTATTCCTAGAGCAGCAAATCGTTCTATGCAAAAATCCTTTGATAAAAACTTATTGGTCCCATTGATACTTGTTCCATCTGCTCCCAGTTCTTTTATAAATATGCTTAATGTAAAAGATTTACTTCAGGATGTAAGGTAGAGCGTTGTAAATTTTTAGAAATTTTAAAAAGATGATTTATATATTTATTTATATACTTATTTGCAAATCCAAAAAAAAAAATTTTTAGATTTATTCCTTCAAATGAAGCTAAGAATAGTGGTAAACGTAAGGAATCAATTTTACATATAACATATAATAATAGGCATTATGAACTTACAGACAATACTGCTAAATTTGGAGAATCTGATTGGTTTGTTTTCTATGTTATATACATTCCCTTATTTCTCTTTCTATATATTATAAATTTCTTTATATAAATATGGCTTTGACAAAAAGGATGGTTATAATTATTATTATTAAAATATTATGTAGGGGTCGTGTAATTTGCGTAATAACTGACGGAAATGAATGGCAGTTTAAAAAATATAAATGGCAAACACCACAAGCTACCTTCATTCATGGTAATAGTTATTAAGATACTTTTCTTTAAAAAAATGTTTAATTTATGGTCAATTTATTAATGAAGGATTTTATTAAAAAAAATAGTTCCTGGAATTTACTTTAAATTTGTAGAAGAAGAAACAAAAAATAATATTGAAAAATGGAAAAATGTCAAAACTATTAATGTTAGTGGTAGTATAATCATTAGATAAACTTTATGCTATTGTTTTAGCTGCTTATTAATTACATTATGAATAATTAAAAAAAAACTTTTTAAAAAATTTAGATTCATAGAAGTTCGAGACATAAGGATCCAGAGGCTTATACTCAATTCTGGCAAATTGTTGAAAAACTTCGATAAGATTTACAACATTTAATTACATTGCATTATATTTTATTTTATCATTATTAACACAAGAAAAGAATGATCTAATTTTCTAAACTTTGATAAAATCGACTATTGATTCAATAATAATAAAAGAATTTATTGTTTAGTTTTGCAAAATTTCGTAACACAGGAAATATGACGTTTCTTAATTTTCTTTGCTAAAGATTAGCAAGCGCCCTTAAAACTTTTGGGATGGTTTATATATTAATATGCTTTTCTTCGGTATATGTGTTTTTTCCGGCACGGACAATAGAAAAAGGGGAAAACTACCAAAATCGTAATTTTGAGCTAATATTAACAATATTTTTAGATGTAATTCACCACAAGATTGACTTTAGCTTAGAAACCATACCCGTTTTCACGCCTTGTTTTTTTTTTGTACTATAAATCATATCAAAAATTAAATATAATGAGTAGATAAAAAAGAATAAAAATGCTAAATAACTATTACCATTACAGTACAGTATTAATCAATGAATATATTAGCATGTCATCATTCTGTAATACCATCTATATTTTATATAAATAATAGATTCTTTGTGTGATTTTAAATTAAAAAAAAACTTGCATATAAATTTAGGGGGTTACAAAAATACAATTCACTGTTGAATCCCAACCAACACACAATATATAATAACAACAGCAAAAGTAAACATTATATACTTTTCTTAGATAAAGACTGGTGTAATATGTATATATATCTTAAAAACAAAAAACCATTGAAATGTGCCCCAAATTGTATAACATTGCAGATGTTTTCAACAATCTTTTCTTTGAAGACATTTTGTTGCTATTTGACATATGTTTCTTGAATTTACAACCAATAAAATAAAATTGCATCACCCCAGTAATGAAATACTGTGACCATGTATGCACAAATTAACTTTTAAGGAACCAATTTAAAGAAGTCATGCCATGTCCTCCCAACAAGTAAAAATGAGAAAATTTAGCAGAGTTAGTAAAATAAACCTTTTATGTTTTTGTCCTTCCCATGTAAGGTGAAAGTTATGTTACCTTATTCATATTATTTACTTAGGCTAGTGATGGTCACCAAAACTAAGGAGTTTTGAAATTGTTTAGTTTTGATAAGTTTCGAAACTAGTTTCACAATGATCCTATTTTTTCAAAGTTATGAAAGTCAAAACCTATGTCAAAAGTCAAAACCTATGTCAAAAGTCAAAACCTATGTCAAAAGTCAAAACCTATGTCAAAAATCAAAACCTATGTCAAAACTTATTTACAAAATTTTTATTATTATAATTCTCATTAAGTCTTATTAATTAAAAATACTGTATAATATGAAAAATATTAAAAAAAAACCAAAAATATACAAATTTACAAGTAATATCTATATACAATATTTATGACACTACTTCTCTGCTGTTATTTCTTTTTTGATATCAAATTTGAAACAATACAGGAATGATATTTTAGGAGATAAAAAAACAATTGTCAGGTTAACACCAATTATTTCCATTATTATACTTTATATGATATATCTTGACGATTGCGAAGTTTGAATTTTTTAGTTGCTGCTGATTTATTAATTTTATCATCACTTTTTTCGCTTTCATCATCACTTTTTTCATTATCATCTTCACTTTCCTTATCTTCGTCTTCCATATTTTCCTCTTCACTATTATCCTTTTCACTATTTTCCTCTTCATTATTTTCCTCTTCACTATTTTCCTCTTCACTATTATCCTTTTCATCATCTTCCATATCTTTACTACTATTTTTTTCTTTTGTTCCCTTCTTACAAATTCTATTGTCAATTCTTTCTGATTCCATTAAGCCATCTTGATATTCATCATCACTTTCACAAATATTAATTATTTTACTCCTTTTGCTTTTTTTAGTTTTGTTATTTTGTCTATTTTTAATATCTCCTACTCTTTTCCTATTATTATTTTCATTTGAGCAATTGAAAACTTGTTCAGATTCTTCAAAAAAAAGATTGTCAACTAAATTCAATGGATCATAATCATAGTTCTCATTTAAATTTGAATTATTGATTTTCAATTTATTAAAACAATTCACATTCATGTTATCATCATCAAAAATGTGGGAATTCAAATTAATAATTTCTTCAATTTTAAAATCATCAATTGATGATCTTTGATCAACAATCCATTCCCTTACATCTTCTACATCATAATCATCATCAACTTCATCATCTGACAGAGTATCATCTGTGTCATCATCTGAAACACATTCAGAATTTTCTAAAATCATCTTTAATTCTTGGTGAGTTACATCTTCAAAATATTGAAGTTCTTTTTTTATATTAGATTTATGATAAAAGTAAATCTTTGCCATATCTTCAATTTTTTTAATACTAAGACGAGTTCTCCTGTTACCATAAAACCAACCAATTACTGAGAAAACTCGTTCACAACTAACTGAGTGAGGTGTTATACTAAACAATTTACTTGCTAGTTCTTGCAAGTAGTCACTCACACCATCATCTTCTTCACAAACATACCACCATCTTAATGGATTACTATGTTTTAGAACATATGGTTCATTATATGGAGATTGCTTTAGCTTATACTTTTTCAATTGTTCTAAAAGTAACAAACAAGAATTTTCTGATTTTTTCATGTTTTTCCAATAAATAGCAGCTGTGTTTGCAATAGTTTTATATGTTCCTTTTTTTAGACATGTATCTAAATTAAAATTATTCATGAAACAAATAATAATGAGATTTGTATATTAAATTGTAAAAATTTTTTTAGAAAAAAAAATATACATACCTCTATAATATGGATGTAAAAAAAAACGTTAGTAAATAACCACTGTATTCAAATTCAGCCCATCTTTTGTTAAAACAACCAACACAGTGCTTAAAAAAATTTTTGCTGTGATTTTTAGGAATCTTTTTTATTGCAACTGCCAATTTAACCAAATTAAAAAAACAGTCTGCTAAATTGGTTGTATCGGCCTCCAACACATTAATTGCTTCTTTAATTGGTTTCAAAATCAAGATCAAAGTTTCAAGATTATGGTAAAAATTGTGTTCTCTTAAGATTGATTTTACACTAGAACTGGTGATCTTTTCTATATGTCGATTTAAAATCTAAACAAATAATAAACAAACAAATAAATAAATTAATATAAAAGAATATTTAAATTTGAAATTAATTACTTACTAGTTGGAAACATGGCTGAAGTCTAATTATTGATGACACTGTATCATACATTGAACTCCACCTAGTTTCACTATAAGTTTTAAGGCCACCACCTTCAATATCTATTTGTTGTATGTATAAATCAAGTAATGCTTTTACCTGGTGGGATTTGTTGAAAAACTTAATAACTTTATTACATTTCCTAAGGAGTCTTTCTGAAAAATCATATGAAATGATATCTTTTGAAATAAGATTAACAAAGTGTGCAATACACCTTATATTAAGGATATGTGGATAACGTTCAGCAATTATTGATCTTGCATATTTAACATTTGATGCATTATCAGTTACTAGTGCTGAAACATTTTCTGAACCAATTTCAGATAAAATTGTTTCAATTTTATTTGATAAATATTCACCAGTGTGACTATCCATTGACAAATCTTCTAATTTATAAAGATATTGTTTCTTTTCTGGGGTTAGAATTAAGAAATTCCAAATTGAGTTGTGATTTGGATTGGTCCAACCATCAATTGCTAATAAAAAATAATAAATAAATGTGATTATTATTTTATTAAAAAAAAAAATATCAAAATATTTATCTTACCTAATGTCAAGTTTTTTTTGCTATCTAAGTCTATATTGATTTTATTATTAACATAAGCAACTTCTTCATCAAGAAGACGTTCTGACAAAACTTTTCTGGAAGGTGGTGAATAAGCTGGTCTCAATTGTTTTAATAATTCTATAAAATATGGATTTTCTACTGCATG
Source organism: Entrophospora sp. SA101 (assembly GCA_958430865.1). Lineage (NCBI taxonomy): Eukaryota > Fungi > Glomeromycota > Glomeromycetes > Entrophosporales > Entrophosporaceae > Entrophospora > Entrophospora sp. SA101. Next base: position 37,424 of record CAUDNR010004324.1, on the reverse strand, counting down.
AAAAGGAATACCCGCCATAATAAATGAACGTAAAAGTGATTTATTTATATTACAATATCTTTCTTTAGTAAGTTCAGTACTTTCATAAAATTTTGATAAAGTCATTTGTGTAGTATCAAGGTTGTTCAATTCTTTTTTATTTGTTGGCTTATTTAGAGTAGATATCTTATTAAGATAAAAACGCCTGACTTCTCGAGGACATGTTGGACAATGGTTAGATAAATGGCTCTTCATTTTATAAGGCATTCCAAGAGAAAAAAATTCATTGCAATAACTACAAGCTGCAGTATATTTTCCAGGACCAATTTCGTCTCCTTTAATAAAATGTTTCCAAACCTCTGCAGGAGGTCTTCCACCAAGTGATACATTAGATCTAGATGATAAACTTGATGTAGATGTATTATCTGCCATTAATTCTTATTTAAATATTATAATAGGTGATGATAATGATAATAGTTAAATTAATATAATTATATTTTTTTAAATTTTATTAGTAAAACTTATATTTATATATTTACTTTTACAATGCCAAATGCGTTTGCAATAAACTTGACTTTTATTTGTAATATGATAATAAAGTGTCAGGTAATACAAACATTCATACAGTTGGTGCTTGTAAATAATTTGTAAAGAATTACTTCAGAATGGATTAACACTTTCTCACAAACAAATAGAACAAATACTTTTAAACTGTGGTAAAGATATGTTATCATTTATTCTTTTAAAAAAAATAATCTTTTATTTATAATGATAAGAAAATACAGATAATCTCATCTATCCAAATATTTCTAAACTTAAATAGTAAAATAAATAAAATAATTTGTTCAACTATAATGTTTAGACTATTTCTTTATTTATGTAATAGTGTCACTGATTAAATTTTGGGAGAGCATGTTTTAATTGGTGATAACAATTATTTTTATTTTTAAATAAAATATTACTATTTTATTTATTTAGTCGAAACTAATTAACTTGTTAGAAAGTTTTCCTTAGTCGAAACTAATTAACTTGTGAGAAAGTTACTTTACAATCCAAGCTCCTTATATACAATTCAATTAATTAATTAGTAATTCTAATTTCCCAAAATTGAGATATTTCTCAATATTGAGAAGTTATCCCAAAATTGTGACGATATCTCAAAGTTGCGCAGATATCTCAAAATTGCGAGGATATCCCAAGACAATTCTTTCTTAAATAAGTTAAATAAATTACAACAAATAATTAATAAAACGTATTACGAAAATAGATGTAACACGGATAAAATAATACTAGATTAATAAATAAGGTTATAAAAATAGAAATAATAAAATATAATAATAATAAAAATTAAGAATTTCGGAATTAGTTAAATTCGGCCAAAAAGAGCATCCAAATCTAATTTTAATTGGTGATAACAATGAATTGATTTTGGTATTAGCGAATAATTTTGTTTAAAAAGATAAAAGTTTTAAATAAAATATTTCTATTTTATTATTTAGTTTTATTTAGTCGAAACTAATTAACTTGTTAGAAAGTCATTTCCTTAGATGAAACTAATTAACTTGTTATAAAGTTACTTTTACATTAGGTCGAAATCAAGTTCTTTATATACATGTTCATTTACATATTAGCCTGAATTGGGCGATTCCGCTCAAATTATGCATTTTTGCTCAGATTGCACAAATTCGCTCACTTTGTACCTGGGCAAATCCACCCGTTTTGAGCGATTCCGCCCATTCCGGGAGAATTGTCATTAATCTCTACTAAATAAAGTTAAATAAATACGAATTGATTAATAATAAATACACAAAACGTAACACAAATTCAGATGATAATAAATAATTATACACTGTAAAATAGTAAATTATAAATCACGGGAAACTAATATATAAATCGGAAATGATTTACGAAGTTACACGCAAATAAAGTCGGAAAAACTTATCAAGTATTTAAACCAGTCCAATTTCATATTTTTATTCAATCATCAATTAAATAATAGACTCGCGGAAAATACCACAAATAGTGTAAATATAATATTCTAACAATCCAAAGTGTAACAGATTATTAAATCTGAGAATCATATTTAAATCCAAGAATTTTAATGACTCACGTTGACTAAGAAATAATTTGAAATAGATTCTTAACAGAAAGATCAAATGATACATTAATTAGTATTATTTAGGAACTTTTAAAATGTATAAATAACATTGTAAAATTCTCTTTCATGTAATTAAGTTTTAAGTTTTTAACTTCATAAAAAAGTTCTTTACTTCATAATAATAAATAACACTGTCCTTAACCTTGTCCTTGTCCTTGACCTTGTCCTTGTTGTCTTCGAATATTATATTTTTGTAATGATAATAAATCTACTTATAACAGCAAATTCATACTAATCCCGTGCATACTTATTTTCTCTTATTTTATATTTATCTCTATTATTTTTATTATTTTTTATTTCTTTTCTTTTCTTTTAGTAGTAATAATTAATAAACTTATTTAGTAGTTTTGGAAACGTTCCTGACTTGGTAGTAAAGAGGAAAACAGTTAAGAGGACACCCACCAAGAAACGTGATCAGGATACATAGTGTAAAATCTAAAGAAGATATTGTTTAGTATTTCTTAGTACAAGAAATTGTTTAATGATAGTAAAAGATAGTTTTGAGAGTAAAGCATAAATATACATTCGCGAAAATTGTTTGTTAGGATTTAGTATAAATAATTAGAAAGAAATTGTATTAACATTGTTGGCATATCAAAATAAATAAATTTAAGAGATTTGTGTGAGACTCGGATATTTCATCTCACAACATGTTATTGATAAATAAAAATAAAATAAAATAAAATAAAAATAAAAATAAATAATAGATTAAATAAAATATAATAAAAATAAAAATAGAAATAATCTATATTAATAAATATTCCTGATGTTATTTTTATCACATGCTATATATGAATAACACATTTTAATTTCCTGATGATTATATTGAAATATGCACTGGTAACAGTATTAATATAGTGTGGAAATCTCTAATTGAATTGGACTGTGTGCCAGTAACAACTTAATTGAAGTCACTAGAGGTCTAGTACTTTCAGAAAATCATGACCTTGTTTAGGTATGCCCACATATTATTGAGAAATACAATGATTCTCATTACCTTATAAGATGTAATAGTGAAGTTTTTTGTCAAAGCCAACTGTTTCTTATATTGATCACCAACTGTAATAAACAAAAACAATTAATTTTCTGCTTTCTATTCATTAGATTAGCATTGGTTTCCAACACTAATTTAGATATTAAATGATGTTAAGTGAATTTTGAGTTTTGACATAGGTTTTGAGTTTTGACATAGGTTTTGAGTTTTGACATAGGTTTTGAGTTTTGACATAGGTTTTGGGTTTTGACATAGGTTTTGAAACTATGCTTTAATCTTAGACTAGTTTTTATATGTCAAAATAGTTTTGGAAACCAACACTACCTGACATATAACTGGAATGCTTGTTCCATCATGAAAATGAATAAAAAAAATCAAATCTGGACCAGCTGAAGGTCCAGGAAAAAAAAAATTGTGTCGTAATTGAGGTTCTGCAGCCAGGTAATTCTTCAATGTATAATTATCTGTAGCACTTTACATTTGGAAATTCCAAGAGCAGTTGTTTCAACAATGCAGAAAACTCTTTCTTTTCAATTCCAAAAAACATCATCAATTGACACACTTCTGTCTGGTGTGCAAACATGCATTCAAACTGGTTAGATAATTTTCCCACAAAAATCCACAAATGCTGTGATTTCTAAAAGTGGTCATAGTTGTCAAAACTGCTTAAGACAACTGTTTTCTATCATCAAAAAAAATTGTAAAGTGCAGTCATAACAAAAGGTTCATTCGCATATGCTGTCAAAGATATCTCTTGAGCAGATAATTCAACACAAGATTCCATCAATGTATCATCATCAACAGTTTTCAATTTTTTTAAATTATAAAATTTTTAATTTTTAAATATTTTTTTATTAATATATTTATATATTGATAAGTTACATCACTTCAACTTACTAGTGCTATAAAAAAATGAAAACATTGATTGAAAAGGTGAGGAAATAAATAATACTGCTATTATGTATGTTTATGAATATTAAAAATTACATTTATTTGTTTATCAAAGTCATGCATATTTGACTTCCAAATTTTAAAATGAAAAGAAAATCCAAAGATATGATAATTGTGAGAAGTTATTATCTTTATATAATATTGTTACCAGAATTAGGATTTAACGCTAATTTGTTAGTCGAAATACCCTAATTCCGAACCAAATCTTTTATTTCTATTATTTATTAATTTCATTTATTTATTATCGTTTATACCTGTGTTACGTTTCGTTATCATTTTATTATTATTTGTATTCTTATTTTATTAATCCGTAACACGTTAATATTTATTATTTAACTATATTTAGTAGAAATTAGTGCGCGTAAACCCAAATGGGCTTATAATTAATTGACATGTATATAAAGAACTCGAATTTGACCTACTGTAAAAGTAACTTGATAACAAGTTAATTAGTTTCGACTAAGAAAACTAAATAAATAAAATAAATATTTTATTTAAACTTTTATCTTCTTTAACCAAAATTATTCGCTAATAATAAAATCAATTTGTTGATCCCCTATTCATTCTGATCCACACAAAACAAAAATAATTGTTATCCCCAAATTTAATCGGTGACAATATTGTTATTAAATATAAATAATCAAATTAATCTAAATATTTATATCCATTAGATGAGAAACTATAATTTATAACATCATAATGTTAATATTGATACTAAATTTTAAAATTAATAATTGAATAATTAATGATAATTACCATTATTATTACTAATAATTGTTACTTTATTGGAATTCACAGGTTGGGGGAGATTTGTAAAATTTAATAATCTACTAGTATAAACTGCATTTGGATGAATTGTTGTAGTAATTGTTGAAGGATCAAATTTTATTTCATCCATTTTATCAAATTCTTTTTTAATTGATTCATATTTATCCCCTGACCTATAATGTTGAAATGCATTAACCCAAACTCCAATAATCTCATAAATTTTTTTAGCAGTTGGGCGTTTATCTGGGTTAACATCCATGCATTTGAATGCTAGTTCAATATAGAATCTTGGTGTATTGTTTGAGAATCCAGGTCTTACACCTTCACATATATTCATTGCAAGTCCTGCATCATGTGCCAAATTATTAAAAGGTTGTTGACCAGTTGATACTACAGACATCAGAACTCCAAAACTGTATACATCTGATGCTTTTGTATATGGTTTCTCTTTTAAAACTTCTGGTGCAATACTCCACATATATCATTTTTGTCTGATGATGTTGTTTGACTAACTGGCATGATAATCCTAAGTCTGCAATATATGAATACTGTTTTTCCCATTGAAGAATATTACCACTATGAAGATCATGATGAATAATTTCTTTTTCATGAATATCTTTTAAACCTTTAATAATTTGATTAATAATATCAATTTTCTGCTTCCATTTTAAATTTTTAAAATCTTTAGTTAAATAATTTTGGAGACTTCCATCATCCATATATTCCATTACAAATATATATTTTTTTGTAATTGGATCTTGTGTTAATCCATAAATATGAATTATATCTTCTTTATCATAAAACTTTACATAATTTTTGAACTAAATAATAAATAAAATATTAATTACAACAATAATAATTGATATCTAAATAAAAAGAAAAATAAAATAATTACCTCATTAAGAAATTCATCAGTTTTTTTAATACCACAATCCTATCTTCACTAGTTCTTTTATTTCCATCAGTACTTTTATAACCATTTAACCAAGTAGCTTTAGATATAGTTGCAAACCCACCTCCACCTATCTTTTCAATATTTGTTAAATCATTATAAGGAATCCACTGAAGATAACTATCATTCCAATACTGAATTGCTTTAAGTTGTGTACTTTTAATCAACTCATCTAATGTTTCATTGCCACTAGTCCATCCTTCAGTCAATAGCTTTGGATCACATGATTGACACCATGCCTTATTAGTATTATATCTATTGCAAGTTGGACATTCCCCATAATATTTTTTTCTTTCCTTTGAATATTCATCATTTTGAAGACTTCCATCTTCCATGTGATGCATTACAGAGATATATTCTTTTGTAATTGGATCTTGTGTTAGCCCATAAATATAAACTTTATCATGATACTTTGTATGATTTTTGAACTAAAATAACAAATAAAATACTTAATAATACTTGAAAATCTGAAAATAAAATAGAAAAATAAAATAATTTACCTCATTAAAAAATTCATCAGAATTATTTGTGAATTATGTAGTTTTTTAATGCCACAGGCATATCCTTGCTAGTTCTTTTATTATTTTGATAATCTATATTTTTATAACCATTTAACCAAGTAGCTTTGGATATAGTTGCAAAACCACCTTCATCCATCTTTTCAATGTTTGTTAAATCATTATAAGGAATCCATTGAAGATAATTACTCTCATGATACTTGGTTGATTTAAGTTGTGTGCTTTTAATCAACTCATCTAATGTTTCATTGCCACTAGTCCATCCTTCAGTTAATAGCTTTGGGTCACATGATTGACACCATGAATAATAGGTATTATATCTATTACAAGTTGGACATTCTCCATATTTTTTGCTTCTTTCCCTTGAATATTTATCATCATTTTTGTCAGTAGAAGTATCATCGGAATGTTGTTTATTTTCATTTAAAATGTTTTCCATTTTTTAAAAAAAAAAATATTTTTCTTTAGAATAAATGGTGTATCCAGTGTATATATGAACAAATGGAACACGAAATAATATATTTAGATATAATGAAAAGATTTATTTGCGAAACACTGTTACTATTATAAATAAATAAATAACTAGCAACTGCGCACCCGTGATTTTTACGTGATATTAATACGATAATTCAAGTAACAAGTTAATAAAAAATTATTCTTTTATTATAACAAATCAACTCTTTTTTTAACAGATATATAGAGAATTATTAGAATGACAAAATGACAGGATCTTAGAATAAGAGAGGAAGAATACAGGCGATATAACTCTTGTATTTTTATAGTTGGAATTATTATATAAGTTAAAAGAAATGACATACAAAAATTAAGAATTTTAATAACCTAAAATCTAATTTCAATAAAAAATATTCTAATTCACAAAATATCATTCATTATCAATTCAATAAATTAAATTAGCGCTATATTTAATTATTAAATCATTGTTCACTGCAATTGTTCTTATGTCATCAAATCATTCATATCCTTTTATTAAAATGTCTTCAAGTAAAATAACTTTGTCTGATACCCTAAAATATAAATTTGCTTATTTGCCATACAAGTAATAAATTGGCCAAGAAAGAGAATGTTAGATTACCTACTGAGGATAGTGAGCCTAGTGATGATGACCATAGTTAGGCATTTAGGAAATTTTGGTTTAGGCCCATGAAAATTTTCTGGAAAAATTGCCTGAATTGCGGGCGGGTGAAGTCCTAAACCACGTGCAAAACTTCTAAACTGTGGGCGAAAACCATACGGACGATTTGGCCTTACTAATACTGTGTTTATTAAAGAAAAAATAGAATCATAAAAATGTTTATTTCAAGACGAATTACTTTTCTGGATCTAAGGTTCTGAGTTATCAATATAGAATTATTTGATTTCCTTATTGATTAAAAAAAACTCACATGACCAAAAGGTGACACTATTTACAATGTTAATTTTTTCTTTAATAAAATGCGAATATAAAAAATATGAATATTATTAAAACGAAAACTATATAGATCACATGTCTGGCATATGACTGGACGATATTCGATAAATCCAAAGATAATTTTCTTTTTTATAAATATCTTTTAAACCTTTAATAATATATATAATAAAGAAAAAAGAAATTTTTTTACATTCCAAGACACATATTAAAACAACAACAACAACAACAACAACAACAACAAAAAAGTATATTTGGCAGAACAAAAAAAGGCAACCTAATTCAAATGAATTGGATGGGCAAAATCTAGGTCTAAACGACAAATTACCTTCTCAATTCATACAAATAGAGATCCTTTGACAAAAGTAACAAGAGCGAAGGAATGCGAACGTCTAAACAGAGAAAATAAAAAAGTCACAACTAACCCTTTAAGCTATTTCAACGACTAACAGATTCATCCCAAATGGAAAAAATATTCCAGTCACACCAATAGACTCATCAACACCAATGGACTCTGGATGTTGACAACACATCAATAGATACCAACACAAAAATGAACATTGATATATATCAACCAATTCTCCAATCCAAAGAAGGACTCATGTTAATATGAAGAGCGCAAACAATTCATCCATCAATAGTTGTTATGAGAAAACATTATTATTATTGCAACATTAAACAATAACATTAATAGCAACAAACAGCGAATGACAACAACGAATCATTGTCTTTTGAGGATGATAATAAAGACTAGGAGTCAGTTTCATTCCATGGAAATATTGCAACGAGTCTTTCAAATAAACGAATAAACTTTTACCCAAAATGTGTCCTTGAATAGGTCAAAAAAATCAAAACGAGTCAAATAATGATTACGATGCATCTGGTTTAATGCGAGTCATTTCTTTACGGTTAAAATTTTTCACTTTTGTTTTATCATTAATGAACACAAACTTGATTTTATTTTTAATTTCATTTACAAAAAGCAAATATGAAAATTAGATCTCACTATACATTTGAAATAATGAACCATTAGTATGATTCCTCTACATAATTAATGAGAGGAATGAATGGAGTGTTATAGCAAACCTTAGTTTTTTACAATGAATAACCTGTATTTATTATTATTATTATATTTATTAAACATAATTTATAGTTGATGAACGTTTATCAATTATTCAATGTCACATAGGCGAAATAAGGTAAGTATTGAAGATGAGATGCATGAAGCTTCCCAAAGCAAGTTTTGCAAATTTACTGATGAACATTTATCTAGTTGTATGGACGAGTTTGATTGAAGTGATAAATACAAGATGTACGAAGCTTCCAAACAAGATTTTGTAAATATGCAGATGAACATTTATCAATTATTCAATAGTTGTATATAATGATGTCAGCCAGTGGAAAAAACCTTAGCTGGCAAAGAACTTGGATAAAATTTTTTATCAAATAATTTACTAGACAAATAACATGCTTTTTATGAATTCGGTTGTTTTATTAAGTTTTTTTCATTTTCTTTGTAAATAAATCTCAGTTGATCCCAGATGGTACTAAGCTTGCCGGTATTATTATTACTACTATTGCTATTATTATTGTTGTTATTATTATTATTATATCTCCCAATTCGCCGTTATCATTACTATTTAATGTTTTCTTTATCGTTATCTTTTATCCTGCTATGAGCATTATATTTTTTTTTCCTTTTGTCATTCTAAGTACTAAGAATGGTTAACGAAGTTCATATTTATCGCCAAGGATGACAAAAATTGAAGAAATTAAATTAATATCAACTTTGAACAAGGATATTGATGTGCGAATTGCCGATCATATGTAACATTGGGATTTACCAGGGTTGGACATGATACCGGTCCATTGATGATGGTCAATTGGAGCAAGCTTTCGAGTTGGAGTCGCCGGCTTATAATCTGAATGGGTGATTTCTAAATTAGAGAACATATTCAGTGTTACATTCTGATTATAGCAATAAAAGTACCCATTTAGGTAGTAAACGGCCAATAATAATCATTAAATTTCCTCTCTTCTATTGACATATATTATTATATATTGACGGAAAATAATTAAATGAATAAAGAGGTCAGAGATAGTAAAAAATTACTAAATTCCTAAAGACATAAAGAATCTTTATTAATAACAATGTTTTTATAATTGTAAATATAATATATCAGTTATAATAGTAAATATTGCATATTATTTTGCGAGTACTATTTTCAATATGCTTGGTTCTTTTATTTAAAAATTTTTTGTTGAATGGGTAAAAAAATTATAGAACATAACCAGTATTAAAGCGTTTATAAAACTATTTTTGGTGAATATCTCTAAAACTTATTAACCAACACTCCCCATAAAGCAATGGCCATACGAAAGCTTAGAATATTTTACACCTTTGAATAGCCGTGGTTTTATGTAGAGAAGAGCCTTCAATATGAAATGCTGTTCATTAAGAAGCTTTAATAATTATAAAAATAATGAGATTGAAAAAACGTTCAGGAGCATTGTTATTTTCAATATTAATATAGAAAGTAAATCAAAGGTCTAGGATAGAACAACTTTTTACTTGGTATGTATTATTGATTGACTCGCTGGTTTTTTTATTTTTGGCTTTGAAGTTTACGACGCGCAAAATCACGTAAAACAACAAAACCATATCGCAGTTATTATCCGAGTTCATGATTTGTATAAACGAGTTAATTTTAGCTTGTAGAATAGCTTTTATTTAATATACAATGTGAAATTCGTAAAGCGTTAAACGACGAATCATTAAAAATGATTGTTTCTTATTATCAGAAATTAAAATTTTAAATTGACAGGCAGCCTTGATTAACGCATTCCATAATTAATTTCTTCTAAATAAAGTTCGGCCCAAACCGAAAACCGAGCCGAAACTGAAAGCAGCTTCGGTTTGCATAAAAAAGTTCCGATATTTAAATGTCATCAACAAATAATAGTTATTAATGGATATACAGATCCAATTAAAGCACCATGGCTACTATTACTTTTTAATATTAATTAATACCTTTGATTTTACAATATCTTTATCTAATATTTTGTATGATATGTGCTAATGAGCATCATTATCGGGATTGCTTATTTATTATTATAGTAGAAATAATTGTTGAACAATTCAATACATTTGCATTCCTGGTAATATTGGTGGTATTAATCCTTTACATATATTCAAAATCAAGTCAGAGTTATAACAAATGGTGGATGTCCTAAAAATGTTTCTATATAAACATTCTAACAGATTTTATTGCACTGATTCTACTAACAGTCAAAATAATTTTGGTGTCATATATGGCCACGCAAACCTATTGTGTGCATGTAATATATAATAATCTAATAAAATTTTATCTTTTAAAGCTAATTTAACCCTTTCTTAAATTCCCATATTTATGATAATTTAGAATCATCGAATAACTATTATTTGGTTTAAAAACAAACTTTCTTCAAAAAAACTATTTTCGAGTTCATTTGAATCATGCAAGCATTTGATACATATTTACTTTTCCCAATAACTTTGCACCATTAAACAATCTACTTTTTTGTAACGATTCCTTTAATCCGTATGCCAGCATAAACAGTACTGAATTAATTATCCATCATCTTTAAATTGACATGAACCCAATCCACGAGGTGACAAGCGTTTGATTGAAGTTTTTGATTGACGAGAAAGCCACAAATGTTTTGTTGTATAATATTGTTTAATAATTTTTATTTTATTATTTTATTGTTACATAGGTTTATTTTAGTTTTGACACTAATGCAAATCCGAGGCTATTCTCTCCCATATTTGGATATCCACAACACTTTCAAACACTCGAGCATTCAAATATTATTAATTGTAAATTTCTAATAGATTAATTAAATAGTTTATCCATTTAGGAATCATTTACCTACTTTGTCAATAAAATGATTTCAAATAAAACTTTCTTTAGGTCTTTTGTTTTTTGTCAAAGTTTCAAGATTGTTTCATTAGTATTTGCATCATCATCATTATTTACTGAAGACATTTTTATTAAAAAGTATTACAGATATTCGAACATACAAAATTATGCTAATTAACGTCAGTCTTGATATTCGAATATCCGAGTCTTAGATTACACACACTTGTTCTTTTTTTGTAGAAACCCGTTCAACTTTTAGGTAGCTTTTCTTCCAGTGTTATTGATTAGTTGATAACGATTTACCATCAATACTAACGATTTCCCTTGGTAAGATACTAGTTTCCAATTCACCTTCTAATATTCTCTACAACGATTATTACTATTTAAAATGATTGATTCAGCAATCGTATCAATGTCGTAGAGAACAGGTACCCATAATCAATTGACAATCACGAGCTCTATCGTCGCACTGATTCTTTTTTCAATATTAAAATCAAATCTTGTGAATTTGAATTTAAATTCTGATTAGCCAATTTGAATTTGTAAATCACGCATATGCCATCTTTCTTTTAAGGTTACTGAAATTTTGATTATTAATTACGATTTGGTCATTGCCAAGCATTAAATATTGCAAAGATCATTACTAAAATATGGTATTAAAACCGTCCGATATTTTCATTTATCCAATCAAAGTTCACCTTAAATATTATTTCATTAGTCCATTTAAATAAATGACTCTATCGAATGTATCTTGATATGAGCCTTGAATACAAATAATTGTCGGTAATTCAAGTACAATGAAAACAATCACAACTTGATGAATCCCAGTGTTTGAAGTGTAATAGTAATAATAATAATAATATTATTATTATTTTCTTAAATTTTTTCGTAAGAATTACCTTTGCCAATAAAAGTTAAGACACGATTAATGTTAATTAAAAATTCATAAATAAAAATCATCAAGATTGTTTCATAACTATAGTCCACATTTACCAAGACGACCTACTTCTAAAACGCATATATCTCATTTATAGAAATTTAAAAATCGCTTAAATTGTCAATGCCTTTTGATTTTACATAGAAGAAGGCTTGTGAAAGATTATTTAGTTCCCTGAGAATATAAGATATTAATTTGATAGAATGACGATATTTGATGAATACCATAATTGTAAAGGCCCCGTAATTAATAATGAATTTATATATGTTGTTCCCAGGCCACCTCTCAATCGGCTCGGGAGTTTAATTTTTTTTTTTTTGTATTCAAAATTCATGACGAAATAATGTTAATTTATATTTCATACAAATAATTAAATTTTAAATTTTTTGTATGAATAAAAATTAAATTTACGAATTCATATATCAATCAACAACAACATCAATCAACATATAATCTATCTATTATAAATAAAGTGAATTTTTTTCCAAAAAATAAAAATAAAAAAAAATAAAAAACACAAATAAAAAGAATAAAATCACAAATAATTTGAAAATCTTGGAAATATATTAAAAATGAAGTCAACCTTTTTCATTGTCTGTTTGTTTCTTGCACTTTTAATAGTTGATACTGGTAAGTTTTATTTTTAAATATAATATAATATGATAATAATTTGTTTCAATTCACTTTTAAAGAATAAAATACTCATTTCTTATCAATCATTCTTCCCCTCCTTCCTTATTGTGTTAGCCTATTGTGCAACCCCCGCCCCCGTCACCATCACCAGCACTAGCACTAGCACCCCTCGAGAGACTATAACACCAAAAAAAGGAGGAAAAGAACCCACTGGAATCTCAGCATCAGCTAGTGTAAGCGCAACTGGAACTTATGTATATCCTTCAGTCGTAACTACCCCAGTTAATATCCCTACTGGTGTCGATACATCATCACCACTCCCACCTCCTCCAGATACTGATGATGCTTCTCCAACTGCTACACCAACTGCAAAAACTAACAGTGGCGATAAAGTTAACGCTATAGGAAATGGAATCTTGGCATTCACAGTATTCATTGTCAGCTTAACCGTTTTTCTTTAATTTATTGATTAATTAATAATTTTTTATTTATTTTACATTAGAAAAAATAATTTTTTAATTCATAATAATATTTTTATTCAATTAATATAATAATTAAATGTTTTTTCCATACATGCATCACTATTCACTCACTAATAGATTAATTAATGTTCTTAGTTTAGTATAAAATAAAAACTTGATTTTATGAGTTTATATCTGACATTGATTGTTTGATTGATTTAAAAAATCTGGTATCTTAACCGCCGCCAGTAAGGCCGCACGAATGACTTAACATTGTGGTTACAAAAATTTTTTTTGACTAATAATAATTTCTATTTATTTGACTAAATATATTATTATTACGAAATAAAATAATTTTTTGCAAAAAAAAAAAAAAAATTTTTTTTTCTTGAGAAATCGTTCGTTCAAGAAATTATTCCTAATACACTAATACACTAATACTAAAAATGAGCAAGACATTATCATTTCGTGCAACACTTGAAGGTAAAAAATAAATAAAATATTATTGATCGCGCACGTTCAAATAATGATAACAATAATATTATATTTTCATTCTTGAATTTTCGTCAAGGACATTCTAATTGGGTAACAGCAATCGGTAGGCAATTTTAGTTGTTCTCTTGAAATTTTCACATTGACTCGAAAAATAACGACGACGATAACAATAATAATAATTCCAATCAATTAAATTAAAAAATTAGCAACCACTGCAGAAAAATCTAACAAGCTTCTATCAGCTTCTCGTGGTATGTTTGTTTGATTAATCGATTAACCAGTTAATTTTGATTGATCGATCAATCATCAATCAATCACTTCCTCCCTTTTATTTATCGAAATGCATATACATAGATAAAACTGTTATTATTTGGCATTTGACGCCACAAGATGATATTTATGGCAAACCGCACAAAGCCTTAACCGGACACAATCATTTTGTACAAGATGTTGTCATTTCTTCCGATGGTCAATTTGCACTCTCTGCATCATGGGATAAAACTCTTCGTTTGTGGGATTTGAATGCTGGGCGAACTACTCGTCAATTCGTCTCGCACTAGAATGATGTTTTGTCAGTATCTTTCTCGCCCGATAATCGACAAATTGTTTCAGGGGCAAGAGACAAAGTCATCAAGTTATGGAACACACTTGGTGATTGTAAATATACTATCCGTGAAAATGGTCATACTGAGTGGGTTTCGTGCGTTAGGTTTTCTCCAAATCCTGCTAATCCTGTAATTGTGTCATCTGGCTGGGACAAATGTGTAAAGGTGCGTGTATGTATATGTGCGTGTGTGTATGTGTGTATGTGTGTTTGAGAATATATGTGCAATATTAATTATTTATAAATGAATTAGGTATGGGATCTCAATACATTAAAGTTGAAAATAAATCATTATGGACATTCTGGGTACATCAATACTGTCACTGTATCACCTGACGGATCACTTTGTGCATCTGGTGGTAAAGATGGTATCTCAATGTTGTGGGATCTTAACGAGGGAAAACATTTGTACTCTTTATTGGCAGGAAATATTATAAATGCTTTGGCTTTTAGTCCAGATCGATATTGGTTGTGTGCAGCTGTTGGCTCTATAATCAGAGTTTGGGATTTGGAGACAAAGTCAATTGTCGATGATTTAAAACCTCATTTCATGGATACTGGTGAAAGTTCAAAAGAACCAAATTGTATTTCGTTGGCTTGGTCTTCGGATGGTGTTACATTGTTTGCTGGTTATACAGGTTGATGATCTTATATTTTTAATTTTGCAAAGAGAAAAAAAAAAAAATAGAAAACTAAAAGATAAAATTATTATTTTAGATCATAAGATTCGTATTTGGGAGATTGGTCAAAATTCTTTTAGTTTTTAAAAAATTGGTTTTTTTTTCATCATCATCACCATTATCATCGATTGGTTCTTTCATTATGAGCCGAGAATATATGCAAACATAATAATCAAATTTAGCAAATTGGTCAAATATAAATAATGTGATTATAACGTCTTGCCTGGGTGTTAATTTATATATATATATACATATATAGAATAATTGGAGTTACAGATCTAAACGAGATGAGCTGAGCTAGCTCAAGTTGAACCTTGGCCTTATCTAAAAAACTTGCTCTTGAATTTGCAATCTAATTTCCTTTATAACTTTATTAATCATTCAGGCTTTCTTTAAACAAAAGATAATCTTAACCAGTCGAACAAAATGATCTTTCATAAGAGTTAAAAGAATTACATATTTTACATACTGTTGGATGATGATCCCAAAACTAATCAGACCACTTAAAAAGGACAAACTAACCAAATAAACCAAGCCAAGTTTTTGTTAAGTGTAAAATAAATAATTTGTTCAAAATTACAAAAAAACAGATAAAATGATCACCACATTTTTTATTATTTTCTATTATTATTATTTTATTAATAACCTTTTACTATATCAACATTATTGTTGATAAAATATGGGGTTTGAATTTCACGCACGTGAGTTTAGACCATTGACTTTTTAGAAATAGGCTGTGCTTGTGATTGCTTAACATTAAAGAACAGGTTGCTGAACCACATGAATATTTTCAAGCACTCTCCAAATCAGGACAAGATATATTCTCAAAAAGAACCCCCGTCCAATAAAAAGAACGTAAATAATACCACACAGCCTTTTGTCATTTAATTTTCCGATTAACCCATACTGTTCGGAGTTTCAATCTCTATTTTTTTCTCTTGCACAGCCTTTTATATATTTGTTGATTGTATAAAACAACCCTTTATTAAATAATAAAAAGCTTAGGTTCCTGAAATCAATGTACATAATAAGTAAAATTAGATAAACTACAGTAAATGTGATCTTGGAATAAGTCCCAACAAATATATTAATTTAAAGACACAAGGGTATCGGGTTCTTGTATATTATCTTTTGGTAGGAGAATCGAATCGCATATATCAACTTTATAAAGTAATAAACGGTTTTATAAATCACAAGCTTCACAACCTTTTTGCAAGGGCTTCCGTGAAATTAAACAATATACTTTGATATATACCCGGGAAAGGATGATACATAAAACATTTTATAAGATCGGGTCCTGAAAAGGGATCGTTAAATGTTTCTCTGAAAACGCTACAACGGTTACCCTCTAAATTGTTCAACATTTTGTTTCTGATTGGTCATTTGTGTTTTTGCATAGATTTAAATTCTCTTGATAATTGGATTACTCTTTCCATTTTGTTTTTTTTTTATTTTATTAAAGAAGGTTTCTAAAACATTCTTGTCCATATTAATACGTGTTACATACTTTCGATTTACGCGTATTTAGTATACGCAGACACGCCGTGCAACAAACCTTTGATCCGCAGCCTGCCTTAGCAAGGTCGTGTGATCATTAAATTTATCTTTAAAGAAAAATTATATTTCTCTTGCTTAATTATATAAATTTAACTTATATTAAATATTCTTTTTTTTTGTAAAAAAGGTCATGCCTGAGCAAGGTAAAAATAAAAATATTTCGATAAATCTTATTCGCAGATTCATTATTGACGACACCTTTTAATTGGGAAAAATAAATGAAGTTTTATACACTCTTCATACCATTTGGGAATGGGCTGTGTATCAAATTGAAGAAATACTAACATTATCAAAGTAAATAATCATTATATTTATTGTTTTTTGTCTAAACTGATTGATGATTTGATTAAACACATTTATTCCTTATATAGAGCTGTTGAGGACAGGCATCAAGTCAAAATTCAACATGCTTCTGCAAAAAATGTAATTTTTTCTTGTCATCTTATTCATTATATTTTGTTTGGTCATTTTTCAATTCGTTCGCTTTAAATTAATTTCTTGCTAATTAAATTTCTGTTGAATGGCAAAAGACTTTTGAAATAATTGGAATCGATTATGATTCGGTGGAGAGGGCGTAAGTTTTATTGTATCATCCTATTGATATTAAATAAATCATTAAACAACAATTATATTTACTTGTATAATTATATAATCATCATCATTGTTCCTATAGGCGTGAAGATTTTTCCGAAATATTAATGGCTAAAGTAAGTAATTTATAATATTAATTTAAATCAATGTTTAGATCAATTCAATCACTCCTCATCTCTTTTTCTTCGTCATCATCTTCTTTCTATAAAGTCATCAGAAGCCAAAATAGTTCTCACAGTTCCTCCACGAGAAAAAAAACCTTCCAAATTTGATCGAGATCCATTGGTTGTCGGTCTTCCACCACCACTTCCACATCACGATCATTCATTAATCTTTAACAAAAAATTTGAAGAGGAGGATGAGGATGAGGAAGATGAAGAATATGTGGGGAGTTTGGAGGACTATTTTTACTTCTCAAATGGAGTTGATGATCCTTCAAAGGTTTTAAATTGCCATCATCGTGGAGCTAATAATACTCCTTTTGATTATTGGAAAGATATTTGTAAAGATTGTAATGTGACTGGAGATTTGTTTCTTGATAGTAGGGTTTGTAATTTATTTACTTTTGTTAAATAATATTTTAAATCAGTATAAAATATATATTCAACCAATTTCTATTTATTTATAAATAGAAAATTCGTGTTACAGGTGGGACAAGACGAGATATCGAAAAGGCTATTCATAGACTCAAGACATTGGAACAAATCTATGTAATTATTTTTAACTTTTCTTACTTTTATAATTTTGAGTTTCAATAATAAACATTTAAATATAATATATACATACATTAGCTTCGGTCTGATTTCAGACCAAAAAGAGTTCCACTTGTACATTATCCAAATCAAGATGTTCATTTCAAACTATATTTCCTTCCGTTGAAAAATCATGGATATTTTAAAATGACTATTAAATCACACGCAGACCAAAATGTATATTTGCTTATACATGCTATCCTAGACCCTAAAACTGGCAAATATAAAATACCAAGTTCACAAAAATCTGATTCTACAAATGTAAATAATAGTAATAATAATAGTAATAATAATAGTAGTAATGTAATTAGAAAAAATTCACATCAATCACCAATCAATAAATCGGCTGTTCCGTTAAATAATGATCAATCATCACCATTTTTTTTTCCATCATCTCCAGCAGCATCAACTTCATCAATGACAACATTACCACCATCAGTATTATCAACAATGTCAGAATCTCTTAAAGGAAAAAATAAAGTTATAGTTACTCAAAATAGTAATGATATTCGATCAACACCACTATCGCCCGCAAATAATGAAAGTTATAGTGAGTCACAAAATCCATTGCCACAAGAATCTCATTGGAATGCTGGCCTTGAACAAAATTCTCGATCACACTTTCCTGCTTTACCAAACACGTCATCAACAAGTCAATTTATTGACAATACCACTAGAAGAGATTATTATTATAATTATTATAATTATAATAAACAATCAATTCAGTCTATATCTGAATTGAGAAAAAAACGCTCTCAATATACCGAGGCAAATACTACAAGTCAACTTTCCACTTCCTCCTCTTCTGGACCAATTTTGTGGAATACTAAAACTCAAGACACAAATTTTCAAATTTCAAAAGAATCTAAAAGATATACTGATATTTTTGATGAAAAACCATATAAAGAAGATATGGATTACAAAACTAAAAAGATTGATTTGCAGAAAAGTCCTGAACAAACTCACCCTTTAAATCTATCAAATGTTACGCCTGGAAAAATGTACACAAATTTATTTATGTATATATTTATGTATTTGTAAATTTATTAATATATACAGAAGAATTTTTTTTCGATTTTTATGATGACACTAGGCTTAGAGATTATAATTTTGTTCGAACAAAAGAAGCATTGATTGAAGGGTATGACACTGATTTAAATACTTAAAATAGTGATAAACTAATTATGGAAAAGTTTGATCCTTAAATAAATAAATAAAAATTTAGAATGGAGCATGTTCGAGCATTTAGAGGCGAAATCCGTTTTTCAGGAAGGTATGATTTGAGATTTGAATTAATTAATTAATTAATCGAAATTTAATTTTTATTTGAATTCAAAAATAATAATATATAAATTAATTGAAAAAAGATTGGGCAAAGTTTTGTTTTCCGATGTTCCGCCACAAGTTTCATCAAAACTTTGGGAATTTTATGAATTAAAAGATATTATTAAAGAAAAATGTGTTCGATCAAGTTTCACCGAGATGTAAGTCATTCAATTTTTTATTTATTTCTATCCCTGGAAAATATTACAAAAATTGTTAATAAAATATTTTTTAAAAAAAAAATAGTGCCACGCACGAAGAAATCTTTTATAATGGATTCACTAAAGTGCTTGACAATAAAGCATACTACACCAATCAATATTTTGAAATTGATGCAAATGCGAGAAATGCACTATACGGTGAATATACTCCCGTAACCATGTATATTAATATGAATTATGTTTCATTAGAAAAAGTTATGATGAAATGGAATCGTGTAGCAGATGTTGAATGGTCCGTTTTGGATCGGTAAGCAAACATTTATATGGTCATATACATAATATATACGTGTATGCACACTTGAATATCTATTTATAAACATTATTATTATTATTATTAGTAAAACTGATTTTATTATGAGTATTTCTACAAGAAAAGCACTTCGACATGATGTCAGACCATTTAATACATTTATGAAAAAAGTATCAATTAGTCCATCAACTCGTATAATCACATTCGAGAATGTGCCTGAATTCTTGGAAGTCAATCAAGTTAAAAATATCACTGTCAACAAATACCATTTACATTTTCCTTTTATAGCTGAAGTTAATCGTGTTGAAATATTACCTCTTAATCCACAAAAGAATTCTAAAAAAATTCAGGGTAAAACTGATTATGGAACATTTTATTATACCATCGAGGTATATTGAATTTATTTCGTTCGGTGCAAATAATATTCTCAGAAAAAAATCTAATTTTTTCTTTAAAAATTTTATTTAGATTTACGATAGTAATCATAGAGAAATGCTTTCAAAAAATCTAAATCTTGTTACAGGAACAATTGCAAGTTGGACAGTTTGTGATCTTCTTGGCGAAGATCCAACATATATAAATATGGTTGAATTCATTAAAACCATGTTATTATTGGTAGAGAGATGCAACAAAGTTGCAGAAGATAAATTAAAAGAATTGTTGGATGAGTTTTTTAAGAAAAATCTATAAAAAATACATGTACATAATACTGTATATTACTATTGGATTTGGTTGGTTGATTGATTGAGGTTAACTATGTATATTCAATATATATTTATGCATATTTATATTATTTATTTGTATGATTCATGTAAATTTAGATTAGCAGCATTAGGTTTATACACTCTTTTTTTAGTTTTGAATTTTGTTAATAAAAGAAAAAATATTATATTCAAACGGAAATTAATTTTTTATATGGACATAATAATAACGTGTCGCAATAGTACCATCGTGGTAACAAGATAAAACAGATATAGACTACAACCTCAATTATCATTAGGGTAGTTAGTGTTATTCGACGGTTTTGAATTTTCAAAATTACTTATTATATACTTATTTTTTTCGCCCCACGAGAGAAATAGAATTCCCAAAACGAAGTTGACTCAAATGATAATCCTTTGAGTGATTGGCAAGTTCATACAATGCTAGATCATTAATTTAACAATCCTTGGCGTTGGAAAGCCAAACATCACCTAATATAACCCGTCAAGCATAAGGCATCTGCTGTTTTATTACGTGTAGTCTACAACGTCTATTATTTTTGATACAAATTCAGGAATATTTTTTGCAGGACATAGTATTCGGTATAATGACATATTATTGTTATCAAAGTATATATACATCAGACATTCAAATTCCTTCAGACAAAAGTGATTGGTGTTACAAATAATAACGCGCAAGTGGTTTTTTAACATTGCTTGAATTAATTAAATTTATTAAATTACTTGAAATTGTTACATAGTATATTATATCGATTATAAATCATATGGTTCAATTGAAACTGCAAAAAATGAAACCAAGACCAGTTTTAATTAAATTGATTTGCTAGTGACTGAACCAAAAAGTCAAATAAGAAGCGCATTTAAATCGATGACGACATATCCCATTAACTAACAGTCAAGAAAATAAACAATAATTTGAAACAATGAAAGAATACTGAAAAAAAAAGGATTTTTTTACGTTTGTTTAGTTTCCAACTTTACCAACAAACCTACAAATCAAAATAACCCAATGTCACCAGAGTTTGGATTTAGTTTTAATGCCTGAAATTGAATATAAATTCAATCCATATTCAATCTCTTCAAAAAAATCCGGCCTGGCCAGGGAATTGTTATGGGGATTTTTGTCAGGCTCTTTTGCTCTTGTTGCCTACGCACCAGTCACAATAGGGATGTGGTTCCCTGCATCTGGCCATCCCAGGTTTCTTTGAGAGGTCCACTGACTCTGGAAAAGGAGTTGGCACCTTACTTTACGACAACAAAAGAAACTTTAAAACATACATGTTGGAATTGTCTGTGTGTACATTCCGATTTTAACAGAATCGTTTTTCGCTTTTTATGAAGTCTAATGATGCAAATGATATATGGAACAAAGGTGTGGTGGGTATGAATAAATCAGCAGGGAAAAAGCGGGAAAATATAGACATCATGGACAGCACAAATGAGAAGAAAAGAAATCCACCTCCAAATCCTACTTTAACCGAAAAGTCCAAAGAAATTGTAAAAATGATAATGGATTTCTACAACCGACAGATACCGTCTCTAAAGAATCTGCCAATTCACTG
Organism: Entrophospora sp. SA101; assembly: GCA_958430865.1. NCBI lineage: Eukaryota > Fungi > Glomeromycota > Glomeromycetes > Entrophosporales > Entrophosporaceae > Entrophospora > Entrophospora sp. SA101. Next base: position 14,988 of record CAUDNR010004324.1, on the reverse strand, counting down.
ATATCTTCAAAGACCGATATAGCCGTTTTAAAAGAAACACTCATAAAATTCTTTAAATCGCGATCAGGCTACTACAACTGAGGAAGTGTTGCATACGGTTACTGAACTTTTGATAACCGAACCCCAGAATCGTTTAGGATTTGTGGATCTTATTTTCGGAGGTCTAAATTACTCAATATCCTTAAATACGAGTGATTTAGCAAACTTTGACAAATACATTGAGAACGAAGATGAAAGTGAACTTTAGAAAGGAGTTTTATGTTTTGGTCTAAAGAACATAATGAAACAAAACTCACAACATTAAATATTTTTTTCCATCTGCTGAAGAACAAGTTACAAGGCATGTGAATGTAATTGCACATGGATCAGTACAAAAAGGTAAAAGAGGTATTATTGACCCTCAGATTCTCATAAAACAGCCATCTATTGTGGTTTTTTAAACATTTATATGATTATGGTCTCATTTTCAGGTTCGTTTGATCCTAAAACACATATTATAACAATGCTTGTTGGTTTAATGAATTGCTAGTTTTTGTGAAAACCAATTACTTTTATCATTCCGTGACAATTTTTCGAAATGTAAGTGATGCATACAGTGTGATTCAAAAAAAATGGTGGTTTGTAAAATATTGTTTTTAATGAAAAAGTAGCCAAAATTATGTAATAAAAATTATACCAGAGAATTGGAAGATCTTGGATTATAATATAGAAAAGTTTTGAAGTATATTGTTATGTGGGCTTTAGAGCAATTATTAAAGAAATTTACACATTTGAATGGTTTTTTCAAATAATCAAATTCCTTTTATTTTCAATTGACAAAATTCTAGAAAATCTGGAAGTGTGAAACTTTATATACATAATCTCCAGAACTTTTGCTATAGACTGGTATGATTTTTTATATAATTATTATGTATATGCTTGTGTCAGAGCTATCATTAAAAAATTCCATGTTAAAATTTCAGGGACAAAAATTTAGCAAAGTTCTAAAAAAAATCTATGAATTAGCTTTAGAGAAAATTGGCAATAGCATTTCATGTTTATTTTTTATTATTTAATAAAGTAAATGATAAAGCTTTCAAATGAATCCAATTTCATTCAACTATGTTGTGTAATTGTTGAGATATGTGATATTTTTGTGACCACCATTTTTTTTGAATCACACTGTATCTGATAAATATTTTCATTTAAAGAAGAGTTGGTAAATTTATTTTGGATAATTCGGCAACTATTAGAAAACTTACAATAGTTAAATCAGATAACTAATCATTGTAGATTTGATTTTTGTTTTCAGAATCTTTGTGAATAATTAATTTGTGATTTATAACTTAATTCTAGAATTCTTGGTAAATTATCAAAAGTTGGTAAAAATATTCAAACCTTAAAGATGCATCTTGGAATTTTTTTTCAAACATTACTTCCAAGGAATTGTATCCCCACGTCATCCAATAGATCGACCTAAATTATGACCAGATCAAATATTAACTCTCCTAAAAGTAAATTGACATTACTTACTTGACTTTATTGTCATGCCATTACTGTAAAATCAGGGTTTAGAATATGGACCAAATTTCGCTTTGCAGCAGCTGAAAATTTTGTCATCAGATAAAAAATGGTCAATCACTGGGCAGACAACAATGAACGTGACATCAAATTTAAATGGCATTGATTGTCGAGTCTCAAATGTAGGAGAAAAATTTTATCGAAAAGAATTCACCGAAAAAAATTGATATAACATAAAGGTCGTTACAATTTCAACCATTAGTTGTTCCATATCGGCATGGCGCAGAATCTCTATTCTACAACCTTTAAAAGTATAGGTCTCAAGAACTACCTATAAAAAATTTTAACCCCATTAACTGATGGTTTAAGTCTCTAGCTTTGATGTTAATGAAAAAAATTTGTTTGTACACGGAATAAATTGCGCGTTCAATCAATAATATACATATGAAAGTTTTCCACGTTATACAAAATTTAATTCAAATTTTTTAGTTAGTTTTGAGTCCTTCACCCGGAGGTGGTCATTGTCATGACTAGGGATTGGAACTAGGTTGGGTGCATACGGGTCATGAAAATGATCACTCAGGTGACCTGTAGTTTGTCTGACGGGTGGTCCGGTTCAATATATTATGTCTTTGTATAGGATTAATCATGGGCATTGTCATAACTATTTCAAGTAGTTCAGAGATTTACGAAAAATATCATTATCAAGAAGTTGACAAAGTCTACTACCACCATTATATTCGACCACAAATGAATATATCATAGAAAGAGTAGAAGGTCTAATTGATAATAAACTGATGAAATCAAATGTTTTAAAGTTGCAGGTTGTAAAATCTTGGCAATTAATTAATATTAACATTATTACTATCATTCACAAAGAAATTTACATATTATTTTTTGTAAAAAAAATCGGCCTATTTTTTTAAAAAATATATACACATGCATATTCTATATATGTCAAAAGACTTTACTCCAAAAGATCGTGTGCACAAGAGAAAGGATCAACACAAATGTCTATTGCATGGATTATTGTTCCAGGCGATCAAGCTGAAGAAAAATATTGATTATTAAAAAAAGTTGGGTGCAACTGTTGATAAAGTTAGACCGTTAATAATGTTGGTAAAAGAAAGGTCGAGCTCAAGGATAATGCCAATGATGAGGATTAAGGTGAGGATGGGAATAACCCAACTGGATATTTCTGCAAATCAATTTGAGTGATCACCTATTTTTTATTAATAAATTATCCTGATTCTAGGCAACTTATTTTTAAATTTGATCACAATCAAGAGAGGTGTGTCACTTGGCAAGTAAATATAATATGCCTGCGAAGTTTGCTAATATTACGTTCATGGACACTCTTAAAATAGACCCCATTTTGTATCACCAACAATTTACTTTTTAAGCTAATGAATAAATAGGTTTTTAATTAATTAAAAAAGCAACATGTCCAAAACAGCAATTGCAACAGCAGTGAGCGCTACAGAAGGCATTTTAAAGACGACCAATGAAGCAGCGGTGGTGACTGATCTGATGGCACCTTTTTTGCCACTTATATCTGAAGTTGGAGCAATTGTAGTTGAAATAATAGATTTATATCAAACAGCTGAACATAACAAACGTATATGTGGTTCATTATTATCAAGAGTTACAACTGCTCAAAATGCAGTCAACACTTTGAAAATACGTAGACTCGAGAATGAAGATTTGTTCAAGTCAAAAGAATATTATAAAAATCTTCAGAAATTGGTTAACGTTATCAGGAAAATTCAGAAATTCATTGCTGACGTTTCACAACTTAAAGGTCTAAGGAAATTTATGTTGGCTCATTCAATTGAGGATGAGTTCAAACGATTAACTGAGGAATTTGATGAATTAATGCGTGATCTAAATTTTAGCTTGGCCATTCAAATACAAATTCAAATCGAAGATGATAATAAAGCTCTTCGTAAGGACATTCAGGAAATGGCAAATGTAAGCTTTTTATTTATAATTAATTTTTGTCATGTGTGTGTATGCGTCTGTAAGTAAATACATATGTATATTTATTCCTCTATTTATTCACATCTATGTGTTTATTTGCTAATATAGTATCTTCATTCGATTGAAGGAGGTATCACTGACAATTTATCACAAATCAATGATAAATTGGATGATATTTCTCAATTGAATATATTGTGGCAAAAACAATTATTAAACAGTGATGAAGGCGAATTGGAATCAGCAATGATTCCATATATTGAATTACAGGACCCAGCTCGACCAGTTAGACATAACAAAGTAATAAAAAAAGTTCGATTGGGTCAAGATGTAGCAATTAAAGCAAAAGCTGTTTCAAAAGAAGATGACAAAAAAGATATTTTGGGTCAGGTCATTATTCTAAAAAAACTTAAAGAATCTCAATACATTTGTCAATTTTATGGCGTATCACATGATGGAGATATAATGTATTTAGTGACTGAATGGTGTGAATTTGGTAATTTGTCAGACTATTACAAATCAAATGGACCACTTAATTGGCATCGTAAATCTCAATTGGCTGTTGATATTGCAAGAGGTCTGACATTTTTACATGCTGTCTCCATATTACATCATGATATAAGATCAGAAAATATCTTGATTACAAATCATCATCAAGCAAAAATTGCAAATTTTACTTTGAGTAGAGGGTTTGATGATGCCACTAAAAACATTACCCCAACAATTGATAATGTTAGATGGATGGCTCCTGAAAAATTGAAAAATAAAAATTCTCCTTATACTGCAAAATGCGAAATTTATAGGTATTTAATTTAAATTTATTGCTTAATTTATGGTTGGTTGGTTGTTTAATTCTCCTTTTAAAACAATTTCAAAGTTTTGGAATGCTTTTATGGGAAATTGCTGAAGAAAAAACCCCATTTCAGAATGAAACAGACATTTTAAAAATTGTAAATAATATAATAGAAAAAATACGTCCATCTTTTAGTCATGGAGTTCCGATCGAATGGACAAAACTTGTTTATCAAGGTAAAAAGTTCAAAAATTTTAATTCTTTCTAATTAATTAATTAATACTATACACATAAACGAACACATGTATGTATATATATATATGGAAATAGCATTGCAAGATAGTCCAGCTGCAAGACCTCCACTTAAAAATATGTTTATGATTTTAAATAACATTTATCAAAAAAACCTACCACAAAAATCTCCAAGACCTCCATTAATAAGCAAATTGACAGATGATGAACTGCCAATTGATGATTTCAATCAATTGGAAATATCTGATAACGAGATACCTGATAATATAATAAGTATACATGAAGCTATAAATGAACACAAGAAACCAAATGGTGATAAAGCTTTAGCATGGAAAGCATTTAAACAACATTCTGAAGACTTTGATGAGATTCTTGCCAAGTAAGTGTAATTAAATTATAGTGAATTTATGGTGATGAATTTGTGAATGCGCGTGTGATATTATTTTTTTATTATAATCATAAAATTTAAAATTATTTATTCAGATATTGGATGGGATATTATTTATATTATGATTTGTGTCCAATACAAGATAAAGGTGATAATGAAGCAAGGCAAACAAGATTGAAGCAAGCGGTTCAATTATTCAAAGAAGCAGCTGATGCAAGCATAGCAGATGCACAATTAAGATATGGACATTGCTTATGGGCTGGTGATGGAGTGAAGAAAAATATCAAACAGTCGGTAGAATATTTCCAAATGTCTGCAAATAACGGCAATATAACTGCCATGTATAACCTAGGTAATATTTATCATAATGGTTTGGGCGTTGTTAGGGATGAAGAGAAAGGTAAGAGATATTTGAAAATGGCTGCTTTACAACAACATCCTAAAGCTCTGTCTATGTGTAAATCTAAAGGAATCAGTCTTACTTAAGATTAGATAGATTTATTATTTATTTATTAGATCTTGTTTTATTAAATTGAGAGTTTTAATATTAATGATTAAATTATATGTAACGTCAAAATTTCATAATCCCACATCCCCATAAAATGAGATCATAAGATAAAATGTCTGACTTCTTATTGTCTCTAAACTAGATATTTTAAAAATATTGTTTGCAATGGCATTTTTTGTATAACAACTTGGGCAGAATATTCTTGAATGTTCTGTGGCGCAGCTAAGCGAACACTTCTAGAAACACGGTAAAAAATTGTACTCCAAACACAAGGTTCTCTGCGTTAAACATTTGAACAAAAAACCAAAAATGTAAAACTTATATAAAAAAAATGTGGAATTCGTGGAAAAAACTTTTAAATGAATAAAGAATTAGTTTCGACTAATGTTAAATTTACTCAATAATAGTAGGCCGGTTTACTTGACGTGACTAAAATTAGTTTCTTGCCGAGCTCCATTGTGACAACGAATAGTGAGCCACTTGAAAAACCGAGGAATAATGAATAACATTTTTCGTTGTGTTGGTCCGATACAGTCTAATCTTAGTTTCAAAGACTGGACTTTTTTTAGAGGACTGAAAGATCGGTTCCCGAACTGGTTAAAAGTCCAGTTAAAGTCCAGTTAAAAGTCGGCTCATATATTTACAAAAATACAATTAAAAGTCGCAACAAATTTATTTATATTGCATTCAGAAAACAAGTAACACACATTGTAAAATTGTAAATAAAAAGAAGATATGCAATTACACGTAAAATATTTGTTACTATATATATAGTTTTCTTGATGCTCCAACTTTTCAATTAATAATACATGAATGTAATAATCTTTATATATTAATCCAACCACAGAATACCTTATATTATCATACAGATATAATTATACCTTAGACCAAATCTATTTAAATTAATTACTCAAAAACAAAAAATCACGATCGGCCTTTTATCATTTTTAAATCAATTAGCCAACCAGAATTTTATGCTGACCGGTTGGAACTTGAACGAAAAATATTAACATATTAGTATAATTAATATCAATTAGCATTAGCATGAGCCGGTGAAGCAATCCGTGGATAAATTCAGATATTCATGAAGAAACTCGGTCATATTTTTTTCTTGAATAATCAATCTTATTACCATCATCATCATTGTCGTCGTTGTCGTCGTCTAATTCATTATCTTTTCTTTTCAATCACCAAAGTCACTATCATCATTGTCTATTTGCAATTGATACTTCACTTATTTTATATTGTTACTTATAATGGATAATTGTAATGAAAGTGAAAGTGAACCTACTTATATAAATTCAGAACAAGAAAAATAGGATGAAGTATTAGATGTAATTCCTAAAAAAACGCACTAAATAGGTCTTTAAAAAAGTCGGGGATGGAATTGGTTCGAAGAAGTAACTTCGTTGATTACTCCAGAAAAAGTTTGTAAAAAACGTTACATAGTAGGTGGAATTTAATTGCTCTTGATCAAAAATGATAGTTATTTAAGATGAATAAGATTAATAGTAAACTTTTGCATTTAGGTTCAAAATACTATCAATTCTATGATTACTAATACTCGTGATCGTAACAAATAACAACGATTATTAATTATTTTTGATAATAAATCTTTAAATGTAGATAAATATGATTTTAAAACATCCATTAATTCACTTTTCCATTCCTGATGTCTAATTTTTAAAATAATTAATTCATGAATCTTATAATCATACATTTCCACTAATTATCAAAGATATCCAAGGGATCAGCTAGTTTAGCTACTTATGTGCGGACTGGCTGTAATAGACGGAGGTTTCTTGGCGTCACTTGTAGCTACTTAGAATGAGTACTTGCTTTTGATTATATCAGATATCCACGTATTGCGGGACATATTGTTAACAATATTATATTAGTAGGGTATTCGTGATATAGCTCATATCATTACTATTGACAATGGTTCTAATATTAACAAAGATCATAATATTCTTGACGACCCTGTTCTTCAATTGGTGGTAGATGAAATTTTATCAATAATAAAACTTTTAGGTAAAAGAACAATAAGATTGATAGATTGTTTTCTTCATCCTAGGCAGAGTGAATACTTGATCAATATTCAAATACAAATAAATCGGCATTTTTAATGTGGTAAATTTTTTATTGTCTAATTAAAATAATTTTATATTTTATTCGTTGTATTCATTGTATCGCAGATGTTCCTACTTGGTGGGACTCTATCTACCTTGCTTGGATGAGATTTATAAAAATTAAAGAATTTATTTTGTTGCTAGCAAGTTTTATGGAATTTGAATATGATACTAATGGAAACTTTTGAGGAGTTATTTGAAGCAACTACATGCCTTGGCGGAAATACTTAGTATAGTGTATCCATCAATACAAGACAACTTGGAGATCAAAATTCATATCCTCCAATTCCGGACGAATTTAGATGTATTTCGTTGGATCACCCGTTCAATCTTTGGATGTATTTTTTGGATTAAATAGAGGATAAACGGATACCCACGGATCGCACCACTAGTGTGTGGTGAGAATATTACATGATTGGTCCAGATCTCAGCCTAAAAATGGGAAAGACATCCAAAAATTCTTCAGACTTGAAGCATGCACGAAGGAGGAATTCCTTATGAAAAATATTATAACTTAATTGGTAGTGTGCTGGAAGTACTCATTATCAATTACATTTTCAAGTTTTTTATAAATTTTAAAATATGCATGTTCATAAAAAAAGATAAATAAAATAAATTATAAATAGTAATCTTTCTAATGGTTTTTCTTATCAGCCAGACCACCACCAACCACCAACATCGCCTATTAAATACTAAATTCATAAATTAAGCCATCAACTTTACTATCTCGTTCATTTGAGTTAGATGATGCTGGTGAACGGTTTGGTTTATAACTTTTTTCATTAGACAAAAATTTTTCTGAAGTGATAAACGCCAAACGTTTATTTTCTGCCACCTCAACTTCTCTTTCTTCTCTAGAAAGTTCATTGCAATAAAAATACTTCTTAAAATCTTCATGAATTTTGCCAAAGTCAGGTCGATTTTCTGGGTTGGGATCCCAACACTCCTTCATCAAAATAGCATAAAACTGAGGTGTATCGTTAGTAATTTCAGGCAGTTTTCCTTCTAAAATATCCGGAATAAGTTCAAAATGATTATTATATGACCTATCATAGAATGGTTTCTTGCCTGTAGTGAATTGCCACATTATCATACCAAAACTATAAATATCTGACTTTTGTGTGTGTGTTCTATTTGATAATACTTCAGGTGCCGAGTATCTTATGACTCCAAAAATTTTATTTGGACTTACTTCTTTGTGTTGACATGACCCTAAATCTCCTATAACACACATATCATTATCATACGAGAAAATATTTCTACCATGTATGTCATGATGAATGTAATTATTGTCATGAATGTTTTTTAATCTAATTTATATTAATAATAAATAGATAAGCAAATAAATAAATAATTAATTGCTTATTTATTTATATCTATATTAGAAAAATCATAATTTTTAGCAATAATAATTTAAAAATTACCCTAATGAAATCCAAAAAAGTGAAGCAATTTTATCTTTCCAAGTAATTTCTTTGAAACTTTTTGACAAATGATTATCTAAATCTCCATTTGGAGCATGCTCAAATACCAACATGTAATTATCTTCGCCTGGATCTTTGGTAATTCCAAAACATTTGTTAACGGAAAAATAAAATTTATCATTTGCGCTCAGCTAAAAGTTTGCAAATAATATTTATTACGAATAAATAAAAATTAATTAGTGATATTTATAAAAAGTGAAATTTTTACCTCATTGAATATATCTGATATATTTTCAGAATTGTTTAACCGTTTTAACACAATATTTTTCATTTTTCTCCCAAATTCCTTATTGACTGGCTCAAAATAATTAACCCAAGTTGCTTTATAAATCTCACTAAATCCACCTCGAGCTAAATAACTCCTATCTTTAAATTCATTAAACGGGACCCATTTAATAGTTTTTGGATCTGCCCTATACTGATAAAGAAACCTAGCCATTTCTTCATTTTGACATTTGTCAATTAATTTCTCTATTTTTTTTTCTTGACAGGTATTACATAAGTTGCTATTTAATTGATTATCTAATTCAAATGTTTCTCCAGTTAATTTGTTGATTACCTTTTTTTTAATATTTATTTGTAAAAGCTTTTTTAATACATCAAGTAATTCATTAAGTGATGTTATAATTTCATTATCATTTAACGACCTTGTTTTACAATCAATGCAATTATCTATTGTTTTTAATGTTTCAAGTAACTCACTTAATGAATTATTTAATCCAACTAATTCAAATTCATCACCATCTCTTTTATTTAATTCACCGGTTAATTTATTTGAATCAAATTTTCCTTTGCCTTGCAGTAGTGGATATGGCATTTTATAATGATATAGTTAATTTGAAACATGAAAGTATTATATTTGTCACACGAATGAAGCAAAAACTTTATAAATGTATTTTGTATTACATGAAAAATATTTATTATTATATACTACTAATTTTTTTCAGGTCATTCATTCTATTAAAGAATCCGCGAATAAATGAGTAAAAAACGAGGGAAAATTGACACAAAAACAAAAATTAGGACCCCGAACAATCTTAGGAGATGATGGTACATTTCAATTTTGGGTAGAAATGACCCTCAAAATCGAATATCATTTCTTAATTAGGATAAATTTTGTGATGATCTTGTAAATTATTTCCAAAAATGGTAATAAAGTGAGTATTTTTCAAATGTACCATCTCCTAAGATTGTTCGGGGTCCTCTCAGAACAGTGTTGTGCAATTGGAACATTGTAATGCTGTTGGAATGTTCCAATGTAGATCTTCAATCAATATCAACCAATAAAATTTGTGTGTATGACACTGTAATTGAATTTCATTGGTTAACTTCATTGGAATCACATTTGGAATGTTCCAATGAAATTTTATTGGAACCATAAATGGCACAACACTGCCTCAGAATATCGCAAAAATTATCATTTATTAGTGATGTTAGCCGTTTACTATATACCTAAATTGGTAATTTTATTTTTATAACAAGAAGGTAACACAGAAATCTATAACCAAATTTAGAATTTATGTATGCAGATTATTAGCCGGCTAACATCATTATTTCACAAAAAAAAAATATCCGCAAAATTTTGTGATAAAATAGAACATTAATCACGAAAAAAAAAATTTATATTCTAATTCACAGTAAAGATATCCGAATTAACAGTTCATAAATCAATTCATATATATTGTTTAAATGTATAGCATGCTTAATATTAATATAATATTTCTGAATTAATAAAAAATAAATATATATCATTAATTGACAAGTTTATTTTAGTAAGTTATATTCATAACTAATCTTGTTTTAGTTTAATCATTTGACTTTTTCTTAATGGTGGCATTAATCATTCAACTTTAAGAATTTGCAACATGATTAATTTGATTTTTTCTTAATGTGATGTCAGTCATTTTGATTTTTGGTGTAGTTAATACTGTAATAGTAATTTTACATATCACGGGAAATCCTGAAAAGTTGCATGCAAATAAAAATATCTCAAATAATGGAGAAGTAAATATTCTAACATTCTAAATATAACAGACCTTTAATTCTTAGATTTAATTTAAATAAAGGAATTTAAATGATTGATCACTTTAGAAGTAACTTGAAAATAATTCTATACAAAAGACTCAAGTAATACATTTAGTTAGGATTTCAAAGACAGAGAACTAGATAGAACCTATGTATAAATAACATTGTAATTTTCTCAATTTCATGTATCATCTTTAATCATCATTTAATAAATAACACTGTCCTTGTCCTTATCCTTGTTGTCTTCACATATTATATTTTCATAATGATAATAAATTTATCTCTAACAATGAATTCATACTAATCCCGTGCATAATTATTTTTTCTTATTTTATATTTGTCTCTATTATTTTATTGTTTTTTATTTCTTTTATTTTCTTTTCTTTTAGTGAGGTAATATTTAATAAATTTTATTTAGTGAAGTTTGGATATGTATCTGACTTGGTAGCAAAGAGGAAAATGGCTAGAAGGGTACCAAGAAACATGATCAGGATATATAATATAAAATTTAAAGAAGATATTTTTAGTATAAAATTTTTTTTAATGATAGTGAAAAATAGTTTTGAGCATAAAGGATAAATATATTTGTGGAAATTGTGATTTAAATATAAATAAATTGAATTGTATTAACATTGTTGGCATTTAAATAAATAAAATATTGAGATGTGTATTCAATCTCACTATACTTATTAAAACAATGAAGTTTGTATTTGACTGTAAATGAATATCATTAATATTAATAAGTATTTAATTACACCAAAACCTTTTAAAAATCAAATAATGACATTGCATTAAGAAAAAATTGAATTAATCATGTTTATTAATATTAAACAAACTATACATTTAAACAATATATATGAATTGATTTATGAACTGTTAATTCAAATATCTTTTCTGTGAATTGGAAGATTTATTATTTTTTTGTTCTATTTTATCCGGATATTTTTTGCGGATAACTACACGATTATAGATTTGGTGCGTGTTTATTTTAATATTTTATTCTAATAAGAAATCATTATAGATGAATTTAATACATCATTTGATTGATTATTTCTTGCAAGTGTTTACGCCATAAATAAATTGTATGAATATTTTGCACTAGAATTACTGACCGAATAAAAATTAACGAATCAACTAGTCAAAACTTTCAAAATTATTTCATTATAGAAAAAAACCGATAAAGGGACGAAAATGAATGGATGTATATGATTTTCCTTTTTAAAGGAAAAAAGATCATATATAAATGTTGTTGAAATAATTATGATTTTTATAATTAAGCCAGTCAAATTCTTTAAGATTTTTAAAATTATTATTATTGCCAATAAAATATTGAATAAATAAATAATCGACTTATATTAACAGTCAGAAAAGACTACATTGAAAAATTTTTGTCGCCTTCAACAAAATTAAAGTACATGATGAAAAATGGATATAAGGAAGTTTTGATGGATTCATAAACGTAAAAAAAGGAATAGCTGTAAATCATGATTTTAAATCATGGAAGTTTAATGGAATGTTTTTTACAAAAGCAATCACAGACAAAAAATTTTTGGATAAAGAAATTGAATCATTTCAAAAAAGATTTAAAGAAATGAATGGATATTAGCATGATCTTCTTAAGGTAACAGAAGGAGAAACACTCAAAGTTAACTTTGTTGAATGTATGTAAAGATTTGTTACCAACAACCACATGCCATCAATAACTGGCAAAAGATCCTATCCAACATTAGCAAAATATTATTATGACAATAGTAAAAATAAAGTTATTTCCGAGTCATTAGTCTTGGAGTCTTTACTAAACGATTTAAACTGTTTCTCGAAGCTCAAACTATTTTGGCAATTTGGGCTTTTTATATAATAAGGGTGTGCGTTTAATATTCCAAATCATTATCTTTTCTTTTTCCATGAAATTATGTTTTAAAAGTATTCAAATGCGAGAGAAAATATTTATTTTATTTATTTAAAAATTAAAATAATTCATCACAATTATAATAAATCAATTAAATATTAATAAATAAATTTAATAAAAACAATTTAAAATAACATGAAGTCCGAATATGCAATTTTTACCAATTTCGTCAGACAAAAAAAAAAATATTATACATGTATCTATATTGTATTTTTATGAACCGGGTTTTGATGCAAAGTAAGGATAATAAGTTGTGTTATTAGTTAATGATTTGTGGGGCAAGGTCAGTACTCGATAAACAGTTGATTTAACTTTTAGCTTCTACATAGAGTTATCCAGGTCTTCACACAGTCCTTGGCAAATTGTTAACACAATGCTTGTCGGTAAAATGTCCTGTCGATAAAATGTCCTGTCGATAAAGTGACTTGTCAGTAAAGTGTCTTGTCGGTAAAGTGTCTTGTCGGTAAAGTGGACGGACCCACCAAAAAAACACCAATACAATATTTTTGATAAACGCACTAACTATGAATTTAGATCCATTGATATGGGAAAATTTAATCCTGAACGACTTTTAAATGATGATAACAATAAAAAGGACACTTTAACATTTGAGAATATGAGGAGGCTTACAGCAAAAACTGGTCACGATCAAAAAAAATTTTTTGACGATCTCTGCAAAATATGTTACACATGTTTTTGATATTAATATGTATAAATATTTTCATCAATTATAATTCTCATTATACAAATATACACTTCCTGGTCATAAATATAAGGACACTTGCAGATCATCGGAAATAATTGAATAAAGAAACATGAAAAAAA
>CAUDNR010004323.1:68390-148222 GCA_958430865.1 Entrophospora sp. SA101 | reverse complement strand
TTCATTGCGACTATAATTTTCAGCATTGTTTAAATATTCTGGATCTGAGTATCTTATTGTACCTAATCTTTTAGAAGCCTCTATTGAAGGATCCAATAAGAATTTGGAAATTCCAAAGTCACAAATTTTAATATTTCCATTATGAATGAGAATATTTTTAGAATGCTGTTAAAATATCAATGTTAGTTATTACTATTAAAATAATTAATGTAGATAAATAATGTTTATACATACCAAATCTCTATGTACTATTTTATTTTCATGTAAATGTCTTACAGCACTTACAATTTGTTTTGCAAATTTTAATTTGATATTCCAATCCATTATATTGAAATTGTATTTTAAATAATCACACAAATTACCATTGTTTGCATATTCTAATACAAACATGTAATTTTTTTTATTTTTTTCTTTAATGATATGTAAAAAATTTAATTAAAAAAGTACAATAAATATATTGTAAATCAATGATAATAAAAAGTCAACATACTTTCTTTTGTTATGCCATAAAATCTTAATATATTACTGTGATGTTCTACTTTAAGATGTTGTATTGCCTTTAAAAAAAATCATTTGTAAATGTTTTGTTAATATATATATAATAAAATATCAAATGAAAAAAAAAATTTTTACCTCATTAAGAAGTTGTTGAAAAGTATATTTTTGATCTACATTAATGGATTTTAATGCCACAAATCCTTGATGGTGCTTTGAATATGCACAAGAAATTGTTCCAAATGATCCACCATCAATAATTTTAATATTTTGAAAAGAATTATAATCAAGAAATAAAATATGTTCTCTTTTAAGTTGATTTTTAAACCATTTTTCCCCCTCTGAAATAGATTCTACATTCATTTTTAATTGTAATTTTAATGATCTTAATTGTAATTTTAATGATTTTAATAGTAATTTGAAGTTTTTTGATATTTTTTTTTTTTTGTCTACTTTGCTCTATCATTTCAACAAATGTCTTTGTTGAACTTTCAAAAAATCCACAGCCAAGTCTCTTTGTCATATTCATTCCTTCTTCACTCAACACCTCACATTCTGTATGCCTTTCACATTTATTTCCCACAAGTATAGATGGAATTTTATTAGAGCCTTTTATTCTTATCATTTGATCTTTAAACCTTTTTACTTGTTCAAATGTTGAATGTGATGATATAGAATATACTAGAAGAAATCCTTCTCCATCTCTATATATTTATATGTATAAGTGTTTAATTCTAACAATTGTCATTAGAAACTTTAAATTTCTTTCTACCTGATCAATTGAACCCAAAGTGGTGCATGTTCCCCTTTTATTTAAAAAAAAGATAATTATAACTATAAATAAATATTTTATTGTTTTCAATTTTATTATAAGCAAGCAACAAAGTATCACCTTGTCCTGTAGTTTCCAGCACACATAGTACACAGGGTTGATGATAAGTCTAAAAAATGAAAATATTGCATAGATAGAGAGGTTACTGTGTTCAAAATCGAATAAAGATAATAATTATTTTAGTTTTGATTCATGATAAAAAGAAAAATTTATACAATTTGAAAAATACATACCAACAAAATAATTTAACCAAGTTTAAAAGTCAATAAAAAATAGTAGTATTGTTAAAAATTCACCAACAATATACCTGAATTTTGAGAGCGGCCTAATTAAATAAAAGACAAATTTATTATTTTAGGTAAAAACAATGTTTTTTTTAAAAAAGCCAAATTTGTTACCTTTCCAACATTATCTGACATCTTCAGCTTAGAAAATTTAATTTATTGCCAAGAAAAAAACAATACAAAAACAGGCATCATGCAAAAAAGTAAATTAGTCCGTGAAAAATCAATGTTAAATAGCATAAACACTTTATATTACATACTACAAAAATGAAGAGGACATACCTTTTCTTTAATGGAGAATTCAAATTAACTTTTGGGCTACACTTGTGATTAGTTGCAAGCTTTTATATTCAATTAAGTTATTCTATGAATTTATTTAACAATTCTTTGCTTAATGCCTCTTTTCTGCATCTAGAAAGTCTCGACAATCTGTAAGCACACTTTATGGTACGAATTTACAATCTTTTCTAAAGCTCTTTTTATTTACTTTAGTTGATTTGGTCTCTTTACAATACTCCTTAAACTATTTTTCTTTTAACAGAGTACGTTTACGACAATGATTTTAATATGTGATAACGATTTTGGTTAATAAATGTTATATTTGGTTGATCGATAGCAACCGTTAACACTATACTTTGCCGAACAAATTTAACACTTTACGCTTACACACTTAAACACTTAAACACTTTTACAAAAAAGTAAACAAAACGTATACACTTAACCAGATTTGGTTTTAGCGTTGATTAACCAGTGTAGTGTTAACAAGGTTTTTTTTTGTAATGGAGCAGAGGTTTAGTTTTAAGTTTTTTACTTTAGCAAATAACTAGAACCTCGGAGCCTTATAATGATATAATAACGAATGGACAATTATGAACCCTATTGTTTAATTCCTGCCACAAAAGTGTTTTATTAAACGGAAAGTAATTAATTTTTATTAACATTAAATTCTGATTTGGATATTTATATATAAATTTTACATCGAGGAGGGTTACACATCCAATATCTTCATCGTTGTAATAACATTAATATGTTTAACCTAATTAATATAATATATTTATATTTAATATATTTATTTAATATATTTATATTTAATATATTTATTTAATATATTTATATTTAATATATTTATTTAATATATATTATTAATATATTTAATTAATATTTAATATATTTATATTTAATATATAATATTTAATGTATTTATTTAATATTATTAATTAATAAATATATTATAAGAACAAACTATTTTTCCTATTTAAATTCTTGTATATCTGGAGAATCATTACCTCATAACTCTGAGAATAGAATGATATGTGTTCGTTTGTTTATTATATAATAATAAAAATAATTAGTTATTAATATTAATAATCAAATCAATTAAGTAATGTCACATAAAATACAAATCGCATTTCTGTGCTATGAAAAGAAAGAAAGTATTTACATTTTGAATATATCTCTAGTTTACTGGTATAGGGAGATTTTTGAGTGTCATAAATACCGGTGGCGGAAAATCATGAAATGGATTAGTATGTTATTATTTCCACCCACGCCACGTTGTTTTTTAAAAAATTTTCCACAAATGAGTTCATCCGTGAATTTTTTGCCAATTTAGGTGAAGACTATAAAGGGCTTACAATTAAGTTTCTTTTTTCAATCGCACAAATTGTTATTTAGTTACACAGTATAATTTCAAGATCGTTACTATAGAAATAGAGTTTGTTTACTGAAATCTATCATAACCAATAGGATAATTAACTAATTATTTATAGAAATGCTTTATTAATATTAAATTGTGAAAATGTTTGGACTTATTTATATAAATTTTATGCTGCACCTGATAAAATATTTTGGAATTGAGAAAGACTGGACCCTTGACGAAAGGCTAATAAACAAAATTAATTAAAATTTTCTTCGAACGAACATTCCATGAATTAAATTAATAATTTATTTTCATTAATATTTTCTTTTGGCGTCTTAACTCTTTATTTAGTTTAAGCATGTTATTCTACTAGAACTTGATGTTTTTTACTTGTTATTTTATTACAGTTATCTTTTATTAATATTTTACGTTTCCTATGACGGTTTCTTTTTTGGTTTGTTTTGAAATGATGCAAAACTTTGATCCTATATCGATCACTGTTTTGACTTTTCTTCCTTCTTACATTATTGCATCTGTTCTTTCATCAAGGATTTAATATCCTATACTAAAACTAATCAATTTTTATTTTAAAAAGCATGTTGGCAGGGAAACCCAGATCTCCGTCCATATATTCATCAAGTTATGCAAGACTTGGACAAAGTAGATATAACTGACACTATTGAAGATATTGTTATTTCAACAGATCAAACTTTTAATGAACTACAAAATGACGATTCATTACATACAAATGAACTTCCATTATCAGCACGAATTAATAGTTTAAACAACCATTTAAATGATTAAAAAAAGCAAGTAAAGTATGCAATGTATAAAGTGTATATAATGTTTGGGATAAAGATAGATGTATTATTAGACACACACACACACGTACACACAGAGAGATATGTATCATTATAGATGTGTATCATTATAGATGTGTGTATCATTATAAATGTGTGTATCATTATAGATGTATGTATCATTGAATGATGCGTTAGTACCAACGAACAATTCTTCAATTTTTTAACGATTCTAGTAATCAAAATTTAGCATACTTGGAAGCTTATGCTTTGTGCTCTTAGGTTAAACCTTAAATTTGTAGCCGTTTTACTCAGATGACGTTAAATCTGAGTGTTTTATAGATGTATTGTTTTAGATGTATTATTATAGATTTATCATATAGATTATTTTTATAATTCGTCGATTCGTAATGTAATACTTTCGAGCATTTATAATAATGCGAGTATTTTGTAATATTTTCGAGAATAATAATTGGCAATTGGCAGTCAAAAGATTCGAAAACAATGATGTGGTGTAATATAGTTTGACCACTATTGAGTTGTCATCGGACACGGACCAGCGAGCCTTTCTTAATAAAGCAATTTTGAATTTTAAATAATATAAATTTATATTTTGCGCAACTACATTTATAAATATTGTGTTCGATAAAACGAAGTACCGTCCAATCGTATTTTAGACATGTGATCTAGCCTCTTTTCGTTCATATTTTTTTTATACTTTTTATTATTTATTTCTTATCAATAGTTTATTTAAGTTAGTGGAACTAAAATAATTAAATTTGTTGTTATTTGTACTATAAAGTGCGCTGAAACTCTTTAGGTACAAGTAGGCAGGATCAGCCAAATCACCTATTTCGTTCAACTTAATATTGAAATAGATAGTTGAGAATGAAATGCTCGTAATGTATCCCTTTTAATCTAATAATGTAATTGCAAAAAAAACAGTAAATTTAATCCTATAGTCAAAAACTAAACATCAGATTCAGTTAGAAAATGATTTAAAATAACTTTAAAAAGCTTTGCTTTTTAAATTTTATTTGAAACAAGTTGGGTTGTTTTTTGGTAAAGTTACAAAGATTATTTTGCAACCAGTTGCGACCTAGGTTGAAACATCCCAAATTGTAACCTCTTAGTTGCAGACACCAACTTTACACACCTTGATAACTCTTGGTTTAAATATCTGTTTTGATCCGTGATAGTTTATCAATCTATTAAAATAAATATCATAAAAATAAATAAAATCAGTAGCTACCATTGTGGTTATCAAAGAAATAAATTTACATTTAATAATATTATTCTTTTGGGGCACATTCTAATGTATGGATTTTATACTCACAATCCAGGACCACTCATTAAATAACAGAAAACTGACAAATTTAACAGCCCATATCTTTGTAAGTGAATATAGTTTTTTACTTTTGATTTATAATAAATGCTAAAATTTTCCCGGATCGACATTAATCCTTTTTTAACTAGTGGATCACGAATTAACTGTTTTGGTAAAAGAAAGGTTTGTTAGCAAAGCAGACAGCTCCGATTCCAACAAACAAAGAATTAAAGCTAAAAAAAGAGGAATTAATTCAAAGATACAAACTAAACTAGATGGGGGTTTTTTATGTAATATAAGTAATAAAATTATTTTTACGTTTTGAACAATAAAAAAAGCATGAATTTTTTTTATTATATTCTGTACCACCAATTATTCATCAATTATCTGGTGAAAATTTTCCACCCCCGATTAATTAATCATTGAAAAATTTTCAAAACCCCATAATCCTCATTATCTAAAGTCTTTCTCAAAAAACCAAACATCGTCATTCTCCGAATTCATTGAGTTCGTAATCATTATTCACCCTCAAAACACAACTATCTACACCATAACGATATCAATCGGTTTTTTCAAAAATCGTCATTATCCTTGAATCTCTTCTTTCATTGGCCATTTTCGTTATTCTCATTGTTATTCCAAAAAATATCATCAATCATTTTAAAAATCATACTTGATATTAAAATCACAATGATTCTCAAAGGCAATCATCAAATCATAATCTTCATAATCTTCATATCTATGTAACGTAATTATAAAATGGTTGTCTGTGAACACTTCCTTGAAGTCTTAATTTTCTTGACAGACCTAGTTTTCCTTTTTATATCAGTATTATCATTAGAGTCAGCAGTCTTTTGTTGTTTGGATCTAGCAGATTTGGTGACATCAACAATATTTATGTTTTCAATTTCTCTTAATCTCTTTTTATTATCAACAGCTTTTGGTTCGTTTAATTCTTCTTCTAACAAACTGACCCATTCGTCGGTTGTACCTTGCACAAAGTAATCTACCATATCAAACATTTCTTTTGTTTTGACAATGTCAGTTAGATTGACCACAATTATTTTACCGCCTTTTTTATGAATATTCACAGCAAATTGTCTAATTAGATCCTTTATACCAGGTATTTGTAATGATGTACCCATAATTATCATACAATCTGCTTTATTCGAATCTTTTGCTGCAACTTTTCCAATCCGAAGTTCTTGTGAGTGATTATCTCCATATAAAACAATATTCGGTTTGAGAATTCCAATTTTGTGTGACCTCTTACCAGCATTTCTTCTTTTCTGTTCTATTATCAAAAAACATATTAATGGATAATTAAAAGAATCAGAAATATTTTACACAAATGTTAATATGGTATTTACCACTTTGTTCGCATCGTGGACAAGATGGAGATTCGCCTTCTTTAAATCTTTCACAGTGAGATTTACTAAACTCATACATCTCGGAACATGCAGAACATTTGAGAAATTTCATGGTTCCATGTAGCTGGATGGCCTTAATTGTACAGTTCGATGGTTTGATTATGATTGAATCAGTGGCCAGTCCAGCTACTTCTTCTAGATTGTCTATGTTCTGTGTGTATACTCTTACCAATTTCTTCTTGTTGTCTAGCTTTTTTAAGAAATGGTGAGTAGGAGTTGGTCTGGCATTGTTGATACGTTCCTTTAAAATTCCCATAAACATATTAAAGGCTCCTATTGATTTATGGTCCTTCAACATAGTAATATCAAACAGATCCTTTCCAGATCGGAAGGAACCTGGAAACCTTTGTTTAATCATATCATATATTCCACCAGCGGATCTAAAGTCCTAAATTTAAGAAAAATTACATAGGAGAAGAAATGCATATATATTTATATATATACACACACATATTATTCAATTGCATAATGGTAATGATAATATAATAATAAGAGTAAGTTGAATATTAATTAATTATAACAACAATAATGATAATAACAAAAATATATGTATTAGTAAATATATATTCATAAAAAGCACGTTAAAACGACGAATTTGTTGGATTTAATAATAATACTTACCGGAATTCCACCAGAACATGATATTCCTGCGCCCGTAATTACTACGCATTTTTTAGATTGTTTTATAGTATTGAATGTTTCAAGAAGATGATTGTTGGTTTCTTGGAGGTTGATTTTAATTACCATTTTAAATGTACTATTTTTTCTTAATTAAAAAAAATTTTTTTCTTTAAAGAAATTTTGAGTAGAGAAAAATTAAGGAGAATTATTATCAACGTGTTCATATTAATATCGGGATTGCAGCATAAACGCGTAAAAAAACATTGGTGTAACTAACTTTTCAATGTCAAAAATGTCAAAAAAATCTGTTAAAAAAAAATAAATAATCAGTAATAACATTTACTGTAAATTATTTGATGAATTATTTTCTAAAATACGATCGATTTCTTTGGAGAAAGAAATCCTTTTTTTCTCTTTACCTCGAAGAAGCTTATGTAACAGTTTTTTTTGTTGTAGCGTCAGTAACAGGGGGTTTTTTTTGAACAAAATCAATCTTCATAGCATCTTCTATAGTCTCTTCAGGAAAAGACCCATCACCTGGTTCTGTAGGCAAGCTAGAAGCCACAATCGGTACTTTGCGCTACTAATTGCTTGTTTTCCGCAAATGATTCTAATATAGACGCAAGCTTTCTCTTTTTTTATGTTCATGTTCATTAATGGGTTCATTCAATTGCCGATCTTTTAGACAGGTTAGAGGTTACAACACATTACTAACAATAAGTTTCACTGATAATTCTTTGGTTAAAACATTTGACAATGGACGATGATGACGATAAAAGAAGTTATAGATGACCTATTGACATTAGAAGTGTAATGACGTTTTTAATAGTGGTATCATTGGTATCTTTAACTAACCGTCCATATAATAATCATCAGGTTGTGAATTAAATAGCCCTTTAAAAAATTGATAATAAATTTTTTTTTTTTAAGAATTGATGGTTATCTACTGATCAACATATTATTTAATAAACATATTATAAAAATGAAATTTATTTTAAATTTGGGTAAAAAATTCCATTTGGAAAGGAAAGATTATTTTTATCATATAAAATCATCTTTTGAAAGTCGACTATTTTCATCATCAACGTTTACTACTAATTCAAAACAAGCAGTAGTATGGGATAGATTGATTAGGTAAAATATATAAGCACAATTGAAGAATGATTGAGTTAATGACTTTTTTTTATAAAAGATTTGTAGGTGAAGATCAAGAAATTTATTTTGGACAACCAATTGATCCTTCATCATCATCTGAAGGTAGTGGAGTAATTGGTAAAGATGAACAAGCAAGTAATGAATTAAAAGCTAATGTAATTGATGGTGATGTATTTGACGAGACTGCTAAAATTACTGATAAAGTGATGACTGTAAAAAAAGTATTAAAAAATCTTTTTAAATTTTTATTATCATTTTTGGATTTTAAAAAGTTCAAATTTCAATTTTAATATTTTTCAAAAAATAATATATTTTAGATATTAACACCGTTATCACCAGCACAAATTCCTATAATAAGATGTGTAGGATTAAACTATAAAGCACATGCACATGAGATATCACAACCATTACCAAAATATCCAATTTTATTTATAAAACCTTCTACCAGTTTACAAAATCCCAATGATAAAATTTTAGTTCCATCATTAGCAAACAATAATCAAACAGATTATGAAGCAGAATTAGCAGTTGTGTTGAATAAAGATTGTAAAAATGTTGATGTAGAAAATGCATTAAATTATGTGTTGGGTTATACTTGTGCTAATGATGTCTCGGCTAGAAAATGGCAAGGAAAAATGCTTGGATCTGGTCAATGGTGTTTTTCTAAAGTATTTTTAGTTTTTTCTGCTAATATGAGGATGAAGAGTGGTGGTGGTGATTATAAAAGTAATTGATGTAATCTTTATTGTTGTTGCTATTATTTTATATTATGTTTTTCTCTAGGGATTTGATACATTTTGTCCAATTGGACCAGTGTTAGTATCACCAAAGTTGATCAAAAATCCGAATTCACTTGGTATACGTACAATAATTAATGGAAAAGTTTTACAAAATTCTAACACAAAAGATAAGTATCAAAGAATGTGTATTTAGCAAAATACTTGGTTTTTTATATATTCAATCATTAATTAATAACCATTTCTTTGGGAATTAAAATGTTATTACATATGATATTTGATGTGCCAAGATTAATTAGTTTTTTAAGTAAAGGAACTACTTTACAAAAGGGTAGTATGATATTAACAGGTACACCTGAAGGTATGGATATATTTATATTTGGAGTGTTTTAAGTTTTGATTAAAAAAGAGGGAAAGAATTATTATTAAACTTTATTTCAAAAAAATTAAATATGTATAAAGGAGTTGGATTTACAAAGAATCCTCCAATATTTCTTCAACATAATGACACTGTTGTCATAGAAATTGATAAAATCGGATCATTGACAAATACAGTTGAATACGAAAATTAAATCGTTAATAATGTATTTGATTTTCTGTAATTAAGTATTTATAATAAATAGAAATTATATAATTGTACAGCTATTTATATATATGTTGGTTGTATGTGTATATAAATGTATAAATGTATTTAATGCTATCATTATTTTGCTATTTATGATCATAAAAGTATTCTGTTATTTCTTCTAATGATTTGCCAGATGTTTCTGGAACCATAAAATACACAAAGAACCACCCCAATATCAATAATGATGCATAAAGCCAAAATGTACCTGAGATTGTTATAGTTTCTGTTAATGGCAAGAATGCTATAACTACACATGAATTCATAAACCAATTTGTTGCTAAATTATAAAATTTTTTTAAAGAAATTTTAAATTAACAAATTTTTATAATATTAAACCTTTATAGGAATATTAAAGATATACCTGTAGCAACACCAGATGCTCGGCCTCTAATATTCAAAGGAAAAAGTTCACTTTGTATTAACCATGGTGCATGACCAAGTCCTAGTGCATAACCTTTATCAACCATTCAAAAAACTAATTAATAAAGAAGTAATATATATATACAAACAAAAATGCAAACTCACCTGTTATAAAAAGCATCAAAGTGAAAAGAGCAAATAAACTTTTAAGTACATTGCCATCAGGGCATGAATCATAGAATTCTTCATAATCAGTTTTTGGTGAACAAATTCCACCTAAACGTTTACTAAATCCACATCTATCATCAATTACACAAGCAGCACATCTTGTTCCATAATCAGTACATGCAACTTGTTTAGGTACAAATCCAATAATAGAAGCAAATCCAACTCCTAGAAGAAATAATCCAATAATAGTTGCTATTATTGTGTACAAAAGTATAGTTCTACGACCTACCCTATCTATAATATATAATGCAACAACTTTACAAAAAAAATAAAAAATTATTAATATAATTATTATGATGTGGATTTGGTAATAAGATAATCCTTGTAAAAATTAATTACCAGTCATTACAAAATTTGTGATTGATAATAGTATAGAAAATACAATTGCTTCTTTAATGATAGCAAATCCTGCCATTTTTAACATAGTTCCCTAAAATATTTAAAAAAATATTAATTTATTGCTAAAATATTAGTTATTTGGAAATCAAAATAAATGTTACATACACCATAATACATGGCTGTATCAAAGCCTGAAAGTTGCTGAAGTGATTGGAGACCACAAGCAATGATTAATGGTCTAAGATTTGGATGATCTAATAATTGTTGATAAGATCCAATTGAATCTTGTTCAATAGTTTTTTGTATAATTTCTATTTCTATTGGATAATTTATAGACTGTTAATAAGAATAGTTTATTGATATTTAAAAATAATAATCATTATAATAACATATGTTCAACCTTCATCTAGAAAATTTTGTGGAGCTTTGGGGTAAATTTTATGCAGAACATCCATAGCTTCTCCAGGCTTACCAGATTTTACAAGATAACGTGGACTTTCAGGAACAAATGGCATACCTAGATTCACATAATTGCATATATTCTCATAAATATATTTATTCTCACAAAAGTATTATATAGCACAAAAAATATATTACTTACAAACTAGTTGTATTATAGGAGGGATAATGGATACACCAAACATCCATCTCCAACCACCATTGGAAACAAAAAAAACCCCAACCAAGTAAGCAATAACTTGTCCACCAGTAATCAACAAAACATTCATAGTGACAAGACGACCACGATGAAATCTTGGAGATATTTCACTAATATAAATAGGAACTACCATTGAAGCAATTCCAGTTGCTAATCCGACCACAAATCGACCTACAACTAAAAGATAATATGTACCAGCAAAAGTTATGATAAGAGAGCCCACAAGAAATACAATGGCTGCAAGTATAGATGTAATTCTACGTCCAGCAAAATCTGATAAAGAACCTATTTAATATATATATTTGATGTGATAATTATTATTATTATTATTATCATTGTCTTTAAAATAATAATATTATCTCCATCAGTATCAATTATTTACCAGCTCCCAATCCACCAAAAAGTGCACCAATTGTTGTTGCTAAACAAAAACAAAAATTTGCAAATTAATTGAAAAAAAACTCTGTTTTCAAATAAAATAATGGATTTTGATTATTTACCTCCAACTACCATTCCTTTTTGAAAAGCTGTCATAGTAAATTCACGTTCAATTAGCAACATTGCACCACTAATTACACCTGTATCAAATCTAAAAATGTTTAAAAAAATTTTCTTAATAAAAAAATAAATACAATTAATTCACACATATAATATATAATACCCAAATAAGAATCCACCAATGGCCACAATTAAAGCTGAGGTAACTACAAAAGGGGTGATTTTAGCAGTTTTTTCGAAATTTCTCAGAACAGGTTCATCAAAATGTTGATGAAAATGATTGTTAAGAGAAGTATTATGTGGTAAGCTATCATTGTCTACACCATCGTCTGAGGTAGAAACTTTTGGACTTGTTGCTTGAATTTCATTGTTTTCTTCTATTAAAGGTGTATAAGATGCAGAAGATGACTATGTTGACAGTTATATGGTTTCAATTATACATGGCATAATCAATTTTATAATAATATATTGAATACACACATTAATATTAACACAAACACACATACGTCATTGTCATTGATTCCCCTTTCCATTTTTTTCTCTTTCTTTCTTTATTAAGTAAAGTTTTTTCTTTAAATTTTTTTTATTCAAGGACGCAAAAAAAGATTGTTAAATGATTCAATGCATTCAAACAAATATGTATGCTAGATGGATAGATACTTATGGATCAAAATTATGATCTTTTGGAACTTGAATAAAGCTCTTTTTAAATTTAGCATTCAAACTCGCTTTTAGGAAATATGTGAAGTGAATTCTTTAATGAAAAGGTCTTCTAATATTAATATTTAGCAAAAATCGGATCGAAATTAACCAATGAAATTCAATTAAAATGTCACGCAAATAAAATCAAATCATTGGCCATTGAAATCTATAAGCCAAAATCATGTGACCGAACAAAAATGAAAAGGATTTGGAATACCATTTAAATATCCTTATTAACAAAAGAAAATAACTTATCAAGCAGGTTAATGCTATTTATCCATGCATATTCTACAACTTAGTTGACAGAAATTGAAATATGTAGATCGTTAACAAATTTGAATGTTATGACCGAATAATCGAATTTAGAGCAACTTTGTTATTAATAAAAGTCAAAATCCAATTCCGCCCAGACTCAGAAAAGAACAATAATAGCAGAAAATTTTGAGGTAATGTTATATAGCCTGTGCAGCTCCACTTTTCTAAGTGGTACTTTTTCGATTTTACAATACTCTTCACATATAAATTATCGAAATATGTGTGAAACGCAGATCTATCCACAAAAGGGTTTAGCTATGCTATGAATTAGTCTATTTATGTTAGGGATCCTATTAATTAGCCAATAAGATTTTGGGTAAATTCATTATGTAATAATAACCCTATTCATTTAGAAAAGCAGGAAAACCCATATTTATAAATACATTTCTTTACTAATATAAATTGAACAATTTATGAAAAACGTTATCCGTTGCCTTTATTGTTTTATCAAAGAGGAAAAGGCTACAAATTGATAGTGACACGTACCTGATAATAATATTATTTAAAAAATGAAAATGTCCTTACGAGTTATTAAACCAATAATAATAAAGTTTTTTGGGTGAAAATTCCTGGTGAATAATTAACTTTGCGGCTTACAATTAATAATTATTACGTTATATATATAGGATTCTGGAGACTTCTAATTGAGGTCCCAAGGGTAAAAATCATAATAAAAAAAAAGAGGTTTGAAAAATCTCCAAGTGGTATGTAGCATCACGTGGTAATGACAATTATTTAGTTAATTGATTGAGTGTAACATTGAATGAATACTAGTTAAAAAGCCTGATTGCATAAAATTATTAATTTGAGCGATAATATTTATAAAAAAATATCTACTAAATATGTATAGAAAGTAGATAGTGAATTGAATTTTTAAAGCTAAACAACACCAATTCTTCTAAATTTTTAAAAAGCATTTGTTTAAAAATGGGAATAATTTACGCGTTTAGACCAATTAAAATTTGGGTGTGTTTTTTTATTTATAACAATAGTTCGGCAAGTAACTTTACAAGTACATCGAATTGGTTTAGTTGATTGATTTAAATAATGGTGAATATATATTGAATTTCGAATTTGATGATATAATAATCAGGACCCTGTACAATAACGCAAAGAATAAATTTTAAAATAATAAATTGAAATCGTACACAAGTTTTATTTTTTTAATTACAAGATTACAAATTGACTTGTTAACGTTTTACTGTGGTAATGTTAACATCTTTTTCTAAAAAATTACAACTGTAAAATGCATGAATTCTAGTTACTGAAAAAAATAAAGCCTTTTATTTGTTAAATGAGAAAATTTTGTTTCTTTCAAATATTCATTGCTGATCTTTTACCATTTTTCTGTGTAAATAATATAATGGAAAATACAAAAGTAAAGTTCAAAAACATTTTACAAATGAATTTTATTTGTTAAGACTATATATATTACGCATAGAAAAAATTTTAAAGTTAATAATAATAATAATAAAAAAAAGGTGTGAAAAATAACAAATAAAATGCGCTAGCCGAATCTTATCGTCCAAGAATGTATTTTGTTGGGCTAAAGCATTGAACAATAATTGTTTTTTTCCAATTGAATTTGATCTTTTTTATGGATTGTTTTTTTTCAAGTTGAACTATGCACACGCATAGAAAGAAGTCGATTGTTATCTATAGATTATTTACTAATTTGGAACAATGTTTGTACATTGTCTACACAATTTTTTTGTTTATCGACTTGGGATAATTTGCCACACATATTGTACCATCAACACTTTTTAGAAAACGTGGTACCAGGATGTGACCGTTAACATGATCAGAATAAAGATCTGCTGCTTCTTTACATTGTGCCACTCTTTAAAATTTTGTACTTGTTCTCGCGATTTTTTTTTGAAACCTTTAATAATTAAGAAATATTTAATTATAATATTTAGGACTATTATCAAGTAATCTTTTGTTCATATTCATTGTTGTATAGGTGGTTAATAAGAATCTTTTTATTTTATTAAAAAAAGTATAGAAAAGAGTTAAAGATTTAAACTTTCGGATCAATTTCAAAGTAAAAAAAATATAATATATCATTATAAACGCGAATCGTCTTATCCGGTGACAATATTATACGAATTAAATCCAGCGATGACATCAAATTATAGAAACTTTCCAGTTCCCAATTCAATATCTGTAAATACAACAAATCTTTCACAGAGTACTCCTAATGTAATTAATACAGAGGATGGTAAAATTATTTGTGTAGCTGATATAAGAGGTGATAAAGATAATTTGAACTATAAATAATTTTGGATGCCAATTGATATGGAATTTTAAAGATTAAAAAATATATATATATTTTTAGAAAATTTTATATATTATTAAATTATAATTATTCACTTATTGAAATAATTAGGAGACATTTCTCGATTAAATAATTTAGCTGAAGAAACCAATGCATCATATATAATTCATTCTGGTGATTTTGGATTTTATGGTAATTTAATTAATGATTTACATTATTTAAAATTAATAATTATAATAATAACAATAATATTTTTTATTTTTTTTTAATTTTTTTAAAAAAGAAAGTGAAAGCCTTGGTCGCATGAGTGATAGGTTTGGTTTTATATTTATATTTATTTGACCAGTAGTGAATTAGTTGATTAATTCATTCATTATTATTAATGTCTTGCCATTAAATGATTAAACTCTTTACTCATTACTTAAAATTTTTTTTTAAAAAAATAAGAACTCTTCGTCATAATATACAATATACTATACTTATACCTGAACGTGAGAAATCACGGCTTCTTTCTCTTAATTCAACAGAATTACGTAAAGTGATACTTGAATCCGATTTACCACTTCTCTCTGAATTTTCACTTTTTAAAGAAGGAAAAAAAACTCTTAAAGTTCCCGTGTATACAATTTGGGGAGCTTGCGAAGATGTAGCTGTTCTTGAGAAATTTCGTACTGGTGAATATAAAGTACACAATCTAAACATTTTAGATGAAGCAATGACTTATTTGATTGATATTGGTGGTGTGAGTTTACGATTATTTGGATTAGGCGGTGCTATTGTACACCATAAACTATTTGACATTGGGGAAGGCAAGTTTTTATTTAGGGAAAATATCTTTTCGGTTCTAGAATAACTTATACGCACGTCCACATAACTTATATTTGTATATCTATGTTATAGGTACTGGAACTATAGCTGGTGGTCAGGGAACTATGTGGACAACAATTTTACAAATTGGTAAATTGGTTGATACTGCTCAAAGAGTAAGATTATTATTATCATTTCATTTTACTTCCAAAAATATTTAAATTATAAAGATAAATCTTATATATTTATGATTTTTAGGTATTTGATAGTAGTGAAACAAGAGTGCTTGTAACACATGCTAGTCCTGGTCGTGAAGGTCTTTTAGCACAATTATCAATTATGTTACGTGTAAGTTTAATGAGATAACTTATTTAATTAATTTAAAATTTAAATATAAATACTCAAATAGGTATATGTTCTCTATCTTTATAGGCTGACTTTACCGTATCAGCAGGTCTTCATTTTCGTTATGGTATTTCTTATAATGAATTTTCTGTACAAGCTGACCAAGAAAGTTTCCGTCGGAAACTGGAGACATCTCGAATAAATTTTTATGAGACTTGGAAAACTGTTAAAAATCAAGTAGAGAATCGTATTGAGTATGTAATTATAAATATAATTACTATTTCTATCAGAGAATTTGATGATGGTGATGATGATGGTGATGAAAAATATATATTATTAATTGTTGTTTAGGAGATCATTAACTTGAATTTTTTTATATTAAGCGAATCACAAAAACAATTGTTGCAGAATGCACTTAGTGTTGTTGATCGTGTGCCTTTACCTTCCAAAGAAGAATATTCTTTTAAAAATATGTGGAATTTTAACTTACCAGACGCTCAATTTGGTTGGGTTTCATTGGGTATTAAGGATGGCAGAATTTCAGCTGAAACGAAAGCACAAGGTTATTTATATATATATATATAAATTGTAATGAGATTATTATTAATAATTATTAATTTATCGATTTATTTTTGTTTAGGGTTTAATTTCGCTTATCGTAGAAATAATACTTCTGCAATATTAAATGTAAATAACATTCCTGGTAATTCGCAAACTTCGGCAATTGTTGAACCAAATAGTCCTATTACCACTACAGCTGATCGTCATGTTAAGCGTCCACAACCATCTCCTATCATTCATCCTCAAATTATAACCAATGGTATAACCAATAATAATACAATTACGCAATCTCCATTTTTGACAACACAAAGATCTTCATCACCAGTACCGATAGCGCTCAATGATGATAATAATAATAAACCATCTTGGAATAGCAATAATGGTTATGCTTCATCTCCAAATGAAAATGGATCTTCCACAAAAATTATAGCGAATAATAATAATAGTAATAATAATAATCTCAATAATCATAATCATAATCATAATCATAATAATCATCTTAATAATTACAATAATAATAACAATGTTAATCACAATCATAATAATCATAATAATTATAATAATTATTCTGAACATTCTTTACTAACAAAACAAGGTGATAGTGATAATGGTAGTAGTAGCAGTACAAATGAGACATTGATTTCTACCAATGGTAATACCGTTATTGATGAAAATTCAATTGTTAATGACAACAGTAACAATAATAACAGTAATTATAATGGTAATTCAGAAAATGGCAACAGCAACAACAACGATAATAATTATAAGAATATTAATAGTAGTTTATCAGAAAATATAAATGACGAATTACCACCATCACAAAATTGGGCAGATCAAACTCAAAGCGAATGCGATAATAATGATGATGGTGGCGAGGGGGGCGATGAAGGTGATGAGGAGGAAGAGGAGGGTGATGAGAATGATTCTGCATCAAATAATAACAACAATAACGGTAACAGTGAAAACAACAGCAACAATAATAATACTAAAAATGATAATTATGATAACCGTCATAAAAATAAGGTCACCCACTATTATTTAAAAAATTCTTATTATGAATATTCATTTTATTTAATACTTATATTTCATTTTTTTTATTTAATAGAGAAGCCCATATTCTATATATGTTGGTAATATACCCAGATCTATTACTACTGATGATGAAGTGAAAGAGCACTTTACTGCAGTTGGTTGTCAGGTAAATCTATAATAACAATGACAATAACAATTATCATTACTATCTTTATAATTGTAAATTATAAAATAATTTTTTTAAAGGTTGAAAAGGTTAGATTAATGAACGATAAGGTGACACAAAAACCAAGAGATTTTGGTTTTATAGATTTTATAGATTCTGATTCAATTGATAAAGCGTTGACATTGAATGGCCTGGTAAATAATAATAATAATAAATCTATGCAAATATATAATATAATATAACTTATATATATAATTACTTATTTTATTCGTTGATTTGTTTGTTTTCTACTAAAACGCATGTAAATAGCCATTTAAGCAGAACCAGTTAAAAATTCATAAAGCTGATCCATATCATGATAGTCGAGGAAGAGGACGTGGTATTCGTGGTAAGGGTCGTTTCGTGAATCGTTATCATCGTGGCGGTGGTCATGGAAATAATTCACACAATAATAATAGTAACAACAACAATAATAATACGAAAAATGAACAAGATTAATTAGTATGCAAATAAAAATAAACAATATATTTCATTTTTATATATAAATAAATAAATTTTGTATAATTAGTTTTTTTTTGGATATTATATTTTATATTTACTACTTCATTTTATTTATATTATATTGTTTATTTTATTGTTTATTTATTTATTTATTATTTTATTTATTAATTAAAAAATAAAAAATTTTTTTTAATTCTGAAATAATATTTTTTCATGTTTATCAACAACTTTAAGAAAATATTTTGGTGGTAAAATTCCATCATTTCCTGCTGTTAATATTACTCCGTTGGAGGATTTATAAAATTCAATATTATCTTTTTTTATTAAAAAAAAAATTTTTATTAAAAAAATTTTAAAAATCAAAATTAATTAATTAAATTATTACCGACCTTCAATGGCCTTACTCATATCAATATATATAAATAAATCACAATTGTGTCTCATTCCTAATAAAAATACAAAGTGGGCAATTCATTAATCATAAATACCTTATGTAAAAATATAAATTATTAAAGTATATCAATTTTACCGCTTTTAACATCTTTATCACCATAAAGTCCAGTTGCAAAATGAATATGAGTACGTTTCATCTTGGAAAGACCTTGTGATTCTACATATAAATTGACGAAATAATGAATGGCGGAATAATGAAAGGAATAAGCAAATTTTCATGATACAAAATATATATACCTATATCTTTCCAATTTTTTAAATATGTTCCATGTACAACATTTAGATATTGTGTGGAATCTGTTATTTTTTCTAATTCTAAATCATTTACCTTTACAAAAAAAAAATATATAATTATAATAAATCCTCAAATCGTCATCACCATAATAATAATAATAATAATAATAATAATAATAATAATAATAATAATAATAATAATAATAATAATAATAATAATAATGATAATGATAATGATAATGATAATCAATTAATAACCTCTAAAGTATGTCCTTGGTTAGCTCTTATCCACCATTCAGTTATATTATCATCTGATGTCTCTTGTTTCAAAGTAAATCTTTGCTTATCATTTTCTTTTACTAATTTTTTAATTTCTTCAAAAGTTCTTCCTTTAAATCTTGGTAATTTAAACTATCGTTTTATAATTTTTTGAATTAATAGAAAATTTATTTAATTTATTATTTACTAATTTTCCCCCTACCAATTCCTCTAATTTGATATACCCATCTTCACGAATATTTAAGCCTTCTTTCGTTGCTCCATGTCGTAAAACATACGATAAAGATTTCGAAAGTTTTATATCATGTCTTTCATCGCCGCCGCCATCACCTCTTCCACGACCTCCACGACCTCCACGATGGCTTTTTTTACCTTGGCTAAATTGTCTAGATGACATTATTTTAAAAGCTAATCATGTTTAATTGTTGATTTTTTTGGATTTTTTTGGAAAGAAATTTTTTATTTCGAGAGATGTAAAAATTGACTTGCTGATCTTTCAAAGGTCAGAAAACTCCCGTTTTTTTCTTGCTTGTTTTTTAATTTGTATTTAATTTTCTCTACTATCTTCTTCCGTGCCGTGTTGAGACAAACACGAATTTAAGAAGAATAAGAAAAAATCAATATGTATCTATTTTTTTGTGAAAAGACAAAAATGTATGTCATTCATCGTTATATTTTAAGAACTATTACAGTTGATGAGGATGAGGGAGATCTTTGACAAATAATAAAAAACCATTAATTTTTTAATGAAAAAGATTTTAGCAAACAATAAAGAACTATTGCTTTTTCGATCGACAAAAAAAACCATCTTGATCCGTGTAGTGGGTAGCATATCGATATTTAAAATACTCGTGTTATTGTGGCCTTTAAAGGACAATACAAACTATTACTCCGATGCTAAATCGGAAAGATCACTACAATCATCGTCGTCATTTTCTTTTTCTCAATTATTTCGCTATTACCAAAATTGAAAAAAATGACATCAAGTTTACTGCCTTCTGTTGCAGTTCCACAGTCAGGTCTGTCAACGGAACTGCAATCTACAGGAGTGATAAGAAAAGTAAAACTTACAAAGACATCGTTTTCGGCAGCAATCAAATTTTCAAAACATTCTATCGCCCTTTGTCTAAAAATACGTTTATGAAACGACAAGGAATACGACTGTTTTAAAATTTACTTGAGAGGGTGTACTTGCAAGAAGGCACTCGTGTGACGTTCTTGAACGACAAACTGTTAACGAGAATACATGCAATGAAGCCATTGTTATTGAAAGATAATCGACGACAAAAGTGTCAAAGTGACGTTTCCAACCCTGAAAAGTATAAGCAAATAAAAGGAAACTTTCCATGGCAAAATTGCATTTCCAGATCACAAGACCCAAGGTTTAAACCTTATACCGCACGTGACGTTAAATGTTGATGAAAACATGTTTGTGGAAGGTCAGGTGTACGTTGTGATTAGCCGAGTGGATAAGTTGCACATCCTGGGCTTTGATTATTCCCAGCTGAAGATTTCCAAGAGATTGTGAACAGCAATCGTTACAGTCGTTATAAATAATAATACCAACAACAACAACAACAACAACAATAGTCGCTTGCCCACTCCTTGATGATCGTGTAAAAAAAAAGAAGAACGAATTTCTTTAATATTAATATTAAACAATCGTTATAAATAATAGTCGCTTGTCCCCTCCCTCCTTGATGATCGCGTAAAAAAGAATAAAGTGAAAAAGTTGAATTCCAATGAAAAGTCTGTGAAACGTGAACTCGACAACGCCCGATCTTTTCTTTTTTGGTATGAATTAATAATTGAATTAAAAATTGTATAGATGATAAAAATCTATATACAAACATCTAAACATCGTCACACCGATAACAACAAACAATAATAAATACTCCTTTCTTTCCTTTTGGATAAACAAAAATTTTTTTTAAATAAGTAAATAACTATAATGAAATTTGGTAGTCAACTTGATGCAGCTTTATATGGTGAATGGGCAGAATTTTACCTGGACTATAATGGTCTAAAGAAACATTTAAAGTTAGGGGAGAAAAAGGAAGCTGGTTATACAGAAAAAGACGAATCTGCTTTTGTAGAATTGTTGGATAAAGAATTAGAAAAAGTATAAAAATTATTTTATAAATATAGAGATAACTATAATTATTTTAATTATTTTGATAATAATTTAATAATATTATTTTTTTCAAAGATTTATGCCTTTCAAAATTCCAAATATGAGGAAATTAAAGGTCGTGTTCAACATTGTGAAAATGCAGTCGAATCAATAAGTAAAAGCCCTTCAATGAATATTCCTGATAGATATGCAGAAGTTGAACGCGAGATTAATTTTATCACTGAAGAATTGAATGAGCTCGCAAAATATGCAAGATTAAATTATACTGGCATTATCAAAATTGTAAAAAAACATGATAGGTAAAAATTATGATTTTTTAATTTATTAAAATCCGATTTATCATTTTAACTATTTATATATATGTGTGTGAACTTTTACGTATCATATCATATAAATTAGGCGAACACATTACATCCTGCGTCCTATGTTTAATGTTCGTTTGAATGCATGTCCTTTCTACAAAGAAAATTATGAACCTATTATTATACAACTTTCACGTTTATACCACATCGTTCATCAAAGATTAGGAAATAATGATCAATTCTTGAGCTCAACACCAAATTTTCAATCTATGTCTAATTCATGGAAACCACAAACAATAATGCCAGCACAAGAAAGATTGTTGAGACAGTCTCGTAAATACTGGGTCCATTTGAATAACATCATGGAAGTTAAAACCACTATTCTCCGTCACTTACCAGTTATACTCTATAAAACTGGCTCTGACTCATCTGTGACCTCAATATACTTTGACAATGAACCATTTGAGCTGTACCAAGATAAAGTCGACCGTAAACCTGGCGATCAAATAATCAGGTTACGTTGGTATGGAAATAAATCAAATGGTGGCGTCTTTCTTGAAAGAAAAATCTATGAAACGGGGGATGATGAAATAAAAGATCGATTCTTTATCAAAAAAAAATATGTGGATTCATTCTTAAAAGGCACATATTCAATGGAAAAAGTTATCAAGAAAATGAAAGAAACTCCCGGAAGAACAGATACCGACGTTGACCAATTTGTGAAATTGGTCAAAGATATTCAAAACACTATTCAAGATAAAAATCTACAGCCTGGTAATCTATATTATTTATAATAATAATGATAGATTTTTAAATTTACTTTTTAAAAAAATTTAAAATTAATCATTATCATCAATACTTCCCATTATATTAAGTTCTTCGCACATATTATAATAGAATGGCATTTCAAATTCCCGGCGATAACCGTGTTAGGATTTCTCTTGACACAGATTTCTATATGATAAGGGAGGACAATTTTGATATTATACGTCGTCGTGAAGGCGAATGGCGAAGATCAGACATTGAAGATGATAAATTTGACAAGTTACCATCATCTGAATATGCCAAATTTCCTTATGCCGTATTGGAAGTTAGACTTAATGCGAATGGTAATGAACCAGGCTGGGTACAAGAATTTCTTGGAAGTCATTTAGTTGAGGAGGCTCCTCAATTTTCAAAATATGTTCACGGTGTTGCCACATTATTCACTGCTGAAGCTCCCTCCTTACCATATTGGGTATGTAATTGCCCGTCCATTTTTATTTCTGCACATACATACATATACACGTTTTTTTTTAACTAAATAATTTAAAATGTTTTTAAAAAAAAAACCGCAATAATTTGAAAATAGCTACCAAATATGGATAAAGATATTCTTAAACCACCAAGCACTCATAATATATATGATGATTTATCTACTGAAACTCCAGCTTCTTCATCCAATTATATTTCCTCAAGAAGACTTAAACAAACCATACCAAATAGTGGTATTATCAATGTTGAAGTGGTCGGAAAAAATCAAATCAGTAGCAGAAATAAGGGTAAAGCTGTCGAAGTATATAATCCTGACGAAGAGGGAGAAAATATTACTGACGAGAATGCACCTTTGCTTGGAGGAGAAGAGGGAGGAGAAGAAGATCAACAAGAATCGATAGTTCTCAAGACATTTAATAAATTATTTCATAGACACAGTCATTCTAAAACTAAATCAGTCATACTACCACCAAATGTCAGAATTCCTCAAGTAATAAACACACAAATACGCGTAGAGCCTAAAGTTTATCTTGCAAATGAAAGGACATTCTTTTCCTGGATGAGATTTAGTGTATTATTGGGTTCATTTGCTCTTGCATTATTCAATGCCAGTGGCACTGAAAATAAAGCTGGTAAAATTTGTGGTGTCCTTTATGCATTAATAAGTGTGTCTGTTTTAATATATTCATTAATCAACTACAATAAAAGAACTAAAATGATTAATGAAAGGAAGCCTGGTCCGTATGGTAAGTAATAATTTTTATTTTGTTTTGTTTGGGTGAATTTTATTTAATAATATTGATCATTCCATATCAATTAACAATACTTTTTTATTTTTAAAAATAATTTAGATGATATTGTTACACCTATTATAGTTTGTATTGCACTTTTTATTGCTGTTGGACTTAATTTTTACCTTAAACTCCCAAGAGTGATTGAAAGTAGTCGGGAAAATGTTAATATTAATCTTCCTGAGCCAATTACATCAGCATAAACCATCCATCATTTTTTCTAATTTTATATATATAATCATGTATTTTTAAAAATAAACTTCTAATGCACGACAATATCTTAATAAAGTAATTATTTCATAATCTAATTGACTTAATATGGGATGATGATCACATAAAATTTAATAATATCTCTGTCATAATTATCATCAAATTCTCTAATTTATTCATACATTATGCATGACTTGATTGATTTATTTTCTGATGTAAATAATTTCGAGTTGTTTAAAGGCAACTACAACAACAAAGAGCAACAAAGAATCAAGAGCTTTGTATTTCCTAAAAATCAGATTCAAACAGCATTCACCAAAGCAGACACTGTATGGAAAAAATATTATCAAGAAAAGAACGAAGGAGAAAGGAGACTTGTAAATTATATGGGTAGTTATTATCTGCAATCCACCTCAAAAATAAATAAATAAATAAATAAATAAATAAATAAATAAATAAATAAATAAATAAATAAATAAATAAATAAATAAATATTATTATTAATTTTTTAAATTTCCTCATAGATACATTAATTTATGCCCTTCAAGTGATATGGGAAATAAACTTTACACCTAATAAAATATTATGGCTTAGATTAGTATTAAAAAAATCAGAAGCATCAGTAGGAACAATGGAATTGACATTATTTTATATTATGAGATTTAAAAAATTTTTTAACCACATGAAAGATCCAAATACCAAACATTTTCATACAAATCTACCATCATTAACATCATCATCTAATGAAACAACAACATGTTACAAGAAAAATGGCTTATCATGGCATGATAAGAATTATTGTCCAGGTGCGTTGGTGAAAAAAAACCCTTTATCACTTCATCCACATATAGCATTCGTGTCAGCATTAAGATTAGCTTGCAAATTTTTACACGATGTCTACTATGGTAGCGGTAAGAGATGGGCACAAATCACAGGATTTTCAGCAAAAGAATTAAATATGTACGAATGGTTTTTTTTCAAAATGTTGGATTATAATATTACCGTTGATATGGAAACTTTTATTAATTGGTCAAAATTCTTGCATGATAACATTTGTGCAATATCAGGTAAAATTCCTGATGATTATAACATTTATTCTAAAGAAAATAATTTATCTGCTATTGAAATATTTGGAATATCATTAGAACAATATTATCTATAAATATATAAATATAAATATATAAATATATATATATATATATATATATATAATATTTAATTCCAAATTTTATATAATGATCATTAAAAATATTTAGACTCGACTACTTGAAAAATTATCCCATGGAAAAAATATTTTATTATTGTACCCATGTAAAGAAAAGTTTCTAAAATTTTATTTGGAAGATGGGTTTGTAAGTTATTTTCCGAAAATTGTTTTTCGGAAAAAAGTAATTACGGCAACCATTTCGGCTTTTCAATATTATTTATATGAATGAACTATGCTATTTAGATTAAAGGGTGGTATATCTTTGTTCTATTAGACCCCTTTTTGGAATTTACGGCTTTAAGCGTTGTTGAAGAATTTGTTAATGAGATAATTGTTGTTTGACTTCATATTTTTTGTTTGTTTCATGTTTACATAAGGTTCCGAGCGGATGATATGAATATGAATTCGGATTGATCCGAATTGATATATTAAATATTAAATATTAATATTAATAAAAGATTTTTAGTAATGATTAGCAGGGTGCTGTCATTATTATTATTGCGTTTGTCATACTTTATTCTCCTTGGAACTATTTTATTACACATTATTTTAGAAATGTGTTGAGATTATGGGTAGCATTATTAAAAAATTTTGTTGCTTCCCTTCTTAAAAGGGATCACGAATTAAATTATAGAAGAAACATAGTGTCTAAAAATAAACAAAATAAACTTCAATTCAGCATTTAAAAGTTATAATACGTAACACAAGTTATTTTTAATATGGCGCGAGCGGTCTAAAGATCTCCTAAATTTTCAAAAGTGTAGAATTCCACACCTTAATTCTATCAATTGATTGATAGATAGAACAAGTCTCTAGTCTTAGATTTCCTCAAAAAATTATTTGTTATTCTTTTTAGTCTATTACCATGTATGTTCGCAAAGGATTTGCAAACGCGTATTCAAATATAAATAAAGTTTTACAATGCCTCTTGATATATAAGTCAATTGTTTATCAGATAATTTCTGATATTTTCAAAATAAGTCCTACCAATTCCTAACATATTAAATAGGTTTGTGGCAGTGTATTATGATCCCAGTGATAGAAAGTTCCTTTATTAGACTTGGCCTTCTTTTTAAGGCGTCTACTAGTGGCTATTGACCCATCATTCATTGCCTTAAGTTGTCGCATTAGAAATATGTCTGATTTAGAGATGCTTTGAAATATACACGTGGCCGCAAGCTTATCACGTGACTTTCGGCCAAGCCAATAAATTCCGCTAAATTCTAGTGAAATTAAAACTATTTACGTTTGGGAATTCCAGAGGATTAACGATTACTTTCCGTTAATCTATAAAATGGCTACTACACCACATCATCAGGGGAGACTTTTGTTTTCTTTGGCAATGAATAAAATTTGGGATTTATTTGTAAATGCAGATACTGAAGTATCGTTCAA
This sequence comes from Entrophospora sp. SA101, assembly GCA_958430865.1. Classification (NCBI taxonomy): domain Eukaryota; kingdom Fungi; phylum Glomeromycota; class Glomeromycetes; order Entrophosporales; family Entrophosporaceae; genus Entrophospora; species Entrophospora sp. SA101. The sequence goes on along the minus strand of CAUDNR010004323.1, from coordinate 121,225 downwards.
AGGATTTATAAAAACATTGATGAAAATAAGAAGTTATTGCCTCCTTTTACATTTCTCTTGGATCTTACATCATATTCGTCAGATAAATTAGGAATAAATTTACAGTCAAAGAATTAATCAAAAAAGAAAAATAATTAAAGCAGATAAATAAATATATCTTATAATGAAAATGCCTTTTCATTATAAAGAGAAAGAGGATTGATATTCGAACCCTTTCGTTAATAGGTAAAATCCCTTACGTCAAGAGGATTCTATTCAAATCACTCTTTACGAAGATGCGGAAGACTCATATATTCTGGAGTCTACCTCCCCCTCAAAATAAATATTAGGAAACCATTACCTGAAGATGCCTAACTTTGTTATGTCTTAAAAATTCTGAAATTAACGTGGTTTGATTATTAATATTCTCAATATTCTTATCTTTCAACAAAGATTAAAGGTCGAAAGACCACTATGATATAATTTTGATCTACATAGTTGGCCAACCACCCCAACGAAGAATGTTGTTGTTAGAATTATATATTATTTGCAATAGTATTTATGAAATTTTAGTGTAAAGAAACAATCAATACAACTTTGTGAGTGTTTGGCTCTTTTTCTTGTGGCAATGAATATCAAGTTTTAAAATGTATATCATAGAAATCCTGCTATAGCCTACTAATTATAAAACCATAGTAAATGATAGGCTAACTGGTAAATATTATTATTAAATACATCAATAAATTTAAAGTGTTAATAATCTTCATCCTTCCTCTACATTATTTAACAAAAAAAAAAGTTGAAACAGCAAGTAATATATATTATTATCAACTTATATGAAACACATATCTGCAATTAATGATAATTGGTTTCTTGATTTAAAACAAAATATTTTATCTATTTAAAATTTGTAAAAAATATTAAATATTAAATTGTTCAATTAATAATCCTTGTCTCTTTAAATCATCATGAGTTTTCTTATTAAAAACATTTCCTCAAATTCTTCCATGATATCTGCTTTTAAGATTTTCCCATACTAGAAATTTAAAAATATTAATATATAAATTATATAAATTATATTCTAATTAGGAAAAAAAAATTTTATTAGTTGCTTACACGCATAAGCATCTTCAATTAAAGTGATTTCATGAAAATGCCTTGTATTAGGTATTCCCAAACATCCATACCATGTGCATGCCTCCATTCCTATAAATATTAGTTCAAAAAAATTTTTTTATATTATTTTAATTGTGCTATTTTAAATATCAAATAAAAGATAATCATAGTTTCTTTATTAACCTGAAAATGTCTATCAAATGCTTTTCTACCCATATAGACACAATTACAACAAATCTCACATGGATATTCTATACCAAGTCCGTGTAATTTATAAAGCCAGTATGGAATTGGTTTACCATCCCATCCTAATGGCAACTTAAGTGGATTATAAATTTTATCTTCATCTTCTGACTCGCTTCCAATATCATTAACTTCTTCAGACTCCAATTTCCGTCTATTTATTATATTTATTTAGGGAAAAAATAATTATATTTTAATTAGAATAATTTATAATAATGTTTTAATTTAATTCATTGATTGATTGATACATTACTCTACGTTCTCTCTCAGTCAATGCATGTTTCTTTCAACATTTGCTTTGGTATCTTCACATTGAGTGTCTGATTTTCTGAATATTTTTGTTTCAAGGCTTCTAAAAATGCAATTTCACGTTTTTACTTACTTTATTTTCTTCAAAATCCTTTTGTAGTCTCATAATCCACTGTTGTAACATCCTTTTCTATTATTGTATTTGCAGCTTTAATGTGTTTTTTTACCAGTTAAATGTGCGTCGTAGACAGTTGTCTTTGAATATGATTTACGACTTATAAATTAATTAAAAAATAAAAATGAAAATAAAAATGATAATAATCCTCAGCAAGATAACTATCACATCACATACATGCTACACAAAACAAATTTCACGAAACCCAACTTTTTTTTCCCAACCAGGAGATTTTCCTTGAGACCATTTCTCATTAAATTCTTTTCTACTACATTACGTATACTTTCTAGATTGGATAAAGGGTTGACCCTTTTTGAAAAAAACTTTCCAATAATCACGCAAATCTTTCAAGTATCTATAATCAAAATAAATATCATAAATTTTAATATATATAAATATTATATTTAATTCTAGAAATTTTTACTTGAAATATTCTCCATTTTTGTTTTCTTTTGGATAGTCTGAGGAATGTTCAAATTCGATTAAAAAAGTTAAATAATCAATCTTTTTTTACATCTTTTAAATTCACACATTGTTTATGGATAGAATGTAAATCTAAAAAATTTCCATGGCCTTCTTCACCAGAAAACTGTTTTTCAAGTTCTAATAAAAATAATTTTTCCAATATTGAAATATTATTACAATTGATAAATAAATAAATAAATATATTAATGAATAAAATTAATGATTTATTTACCGTCATCTTTTGTTTTTGTTTAGCTTGATGAATAAAATTCCAATTCCAATGGCTCAACTGTTTCATTGGATAACACTGATGATAATCTTTTGGTTGATTTAAATCTTGCATAAATTATGAAGTTCCTGACAAAGCATCTATTTCAGTTTTACGTGCTCTTTTTCAAGACCAGTTAAAAGTTGAAATAAATTTATTCTTATATTAACAAAAGCTTTTAAATAATTGAAAATTTACCCATCAGTATCATTATATAATTCACATAAAAATTTACTTCTATTCTATCTAAAAAATCATTGACTCTATGTTCTTGTACTAGTCTATCTTTATGCTAATAATAATAATTATTATTGTTATTATTATTATTATATATATATTAATTAAAGAGATAAATATAATTTTTTTATTAACATATAACAAAAACAAAAACTGCTAACCAACCGATTTTGGATCTTTCATAAACTGATCAATAATTTCTTGTTCTAAGCGCTCAATTTCTTTCTTTGTATACTTTACCATTTTTTGTAAAGTTAATGACTGCGCCTTATTCTAACACTAGTCTAATTTTAGAAAATATCTACAGTGTTGCAACTTAGTTCATGTAACATCGATTGTCAAAATATCAAATAAAAAATTTTTTTCATCATTACCATCAAAAGAAGGCATCAATTAACTTGGTATCAACTCATTAACATTTTGTAAATAAATATTTAATGTATAATCTTATAATTTAAATCGAATAGAAAATATAATAAAACATTTCTTATTTTTTTTACATGAAAAATTATTTTTTTTTAGAAAATAAAAAATGAAGGATATTTATAAGGATGAAGAACTTGATATACCTGAAGGGATAGAAATTGCCGTAAAAGCACGTGAGGTGACAGTTAAAGGACCGCGTGGTGAATTGAGGAAAGGGTTTCAACATATCAATTTGGAAATACAACATCTTAAGAAAGCCAAAAAGATTAAACTTATTGTTTGGCATGGAACTCGTAAACATGTTGCCTGTTTACGTACAGTCAAAACGCATATTAAAAATATGATAATTGGAGTCACAAAAGGATTTGAATATAGGATGCGCTATGTTTATGCACATTTTCCAATCAATGTTCATATTGATGGAAGTGAGGTTGAAATTCGTAACTTTATAGGTGAAAAAGTTATTAGACGAGTCAAAATGTTGGAAGGTGTTAAGATTGAAATTTCAACTGGTCTAAAAGATGAATTGATTCTAACTGGTAATGATTTAGAAAATGTCTCGCAATCAGGTAAATAAATAAATAAATCTTTAATTAATAATTGTCAATTTTTTTTGTTGATGCACCTTGAAATATTAATTAATATATATCATTATTTTGAAAAGCTGCTGATATTCAACAATCAACCACTGTTAAAAATAAAGATATTAGGAAATTTTTGGATGGTGTTTATGTTAGTGAACGCAGTACAGCAGTAAAAGACCAAAATTAATTAATTATTTTTAAAAATAAATTATTTCCTTAATTTTTGTAATCAAATAAATACTAAAGAATTAAGGGAAGAATTAATAATGCTTGATGTCACATGACTGCTAGATGTTCATTCACTCAAAATAATCTTTTCGTCAAACTCTTTACTGTTCCACCATTTTAATTCAGAACGCGAATTAACACGTCTTTTTTACTTTTTATTATTTTTTTGATAAAATAAATATCAAACATATAAAATTTGTTGCATACTTGTATATGTAAATATGCCACAGCAAACTAAGAATTCTAAAAAGTTCGTTACTCCAGTTAAAGGTACTCAAACTTCTCTTTGGTCCTTTATCAAGAAGGAGCTGCCTTCTCCAGCTACTGATTCCGAGACTCAAGATTATAATAAGCTATCAGACGACACAAAACTGTCTGATGACCCCATGACTCCAAAGTCAATGAAATCAAGGGCAGTTAAGAAAGGCGCAGAAGTTTTTATGCAAGAAGCTGAAGAGAAAGAGGGTAGTAGCGGCGAGCTGGAAGGCTTAGAACTTGATACGCCTGTATTAGGAAATAGAATTTTGAGGGTTATTATTATTTTTTATAGATAATAAAATTGATGCATTGATGTATTGTATTGAGATAAATTTATTCACGTTTTTTTTTTATATAGAGAAATAGTAAAGCTTTTAAACGAAGACTTATTTTTTCATCTGGCGAAGAGGATAACGAAGATGAAAATGATATAAACTTTATTGAATCACCTTGTATGATTGCATTTTATTAAATTATTAATCACATATTATTTGTTCTAATTTCTAAAGCTAAAGATTTTATCTCAAACATTAGTAAAAAATAAAACAATTTCCCAGCGTAAAAAATCTAGAAAAGCCAATAATAAAAATGATGAAGAGGATGAAGATGAATACATGGAAGGCTTTATTGATGACACACTTGAAAAAAGCAGCGACGATGATAATGGTACTTTATAGTTATTTAATTAGCATCATCTGATCTTTCAAAATAAAAATTTCATTAAAAGGTTATTTAAATGCCAATAGATAACGATTATGAAAATGATGACGGCGAAGAATCCCCAAGCAATTATAAGAAAGTGATTAGAAAAAATCAAAAGAAACCACCTAAATACAAACCATTAAGCAAGAAATTTAAGGTTTGATAAAGAATTTAATCTACTTAGCATATGGCAATGAAATAAATAGTTTAAAAAATTTATTTTTACTTTTTTAAAAAATTAGTCATTTGTATCAACTGATAACAACGATTTAGATTTAACAGAATCAGGAACCAAAAAAAAAAAGGTAATGGTTTATGATATTTTTGTCAAAATTTGTTTAATAGTTGTAGACTTTGATACCTTTAACTATTTTCAACAATTGATAAAAATTTAGAAAGAAGATAAAAGATATGATTGGCTTGAGAAGGTTCGCGATGCAAATGGAAATCTCGAAGGTATGATTTTTAGTTCATCTATTACTTTTTTATAAAGATTGTTGTGCAATTTTGACCAATTTGTGATTCCTGTGTAATAGGATCACCTAATTATGATTCACGTTCGTTATTCATACCAAAAGAAGCTTGGGATAAATTTACTCCATTTGAAAAACAATTCTGGGAAATCAAATGCAAACATTGGGATACTGTATGCTATTTATATTTATTTTATCGTAGACATGTTAAATTAGCTTATTCATTAGTCAATTATTTAAACCAATTAACCCAATCTATTTATCGATTGAACAAATTTCTTTAACTAACATATGATATTCTGTTTTGTTTGGATAAATAGATTGTATTTTTTAAGAAAGGGAAATTTTATGGTAAATAATAATAATTTTATGTGCCGAGGATTATTTGTAATTGATTGATTATATTAATTTGTATACTTATATTTTAAATCGAATCTTTCCATAGAATTATATGAACGTGATGCTCTTATAGGTCATTCTGAATTTGACTTGAAACTAACTACACGTGTCAATATGTGTATGGTTGGTGTCCCTGAGGCATCAATTGAACATTGGGCTGCAAAATTTATTGCTAAAAGGTTAGTTATTTAAAATTTTTATTGAGGATAAATTAATGCTCACATTATTTATAATTATGAAAATTTTTTTGTATCTAGTCATAAAGTTGCTAAAGTAGATCAAATGGAAACTGCTCTTGGCAAGGAAATGAGAGAAAAGGCTACCAAAACCAAGGTAGTTTTTGCAAATTAACTGAAAATTATTGTTATAGTGTGTGTATATACATATGTATATTAAAAAAATAATAATTTACAGGAGGATAAAATAATTCGTCGTCAACTTACGTCAATTTTTACTGCCGGTACTGTTGTAGATGGTGGATTATTGACCAATGATATGTCAACATATTGTATGTCAATTAAGGTAGCAACGATAATAATTTGATTGCTTATAAGTTTGAATCATTTATTTTATATTATACTATTATTAATAAGATATTTATTTTAGGAACATTGTCCTACTGAAAATAGTCTTCCAAGCTTTGGAATTTGCTTTGTTGATACCTCAATTGCAGAATTTAATTTCACGTCATTCCAAGATGATATTGATCGAACTCATTTTGAAACATTGATCATGCAAGTTAAGCCAAAGGAAATTGTTTATGAAAAAGTATTTAATCTATTATTTATTTTAATTTTTAATTCTTTAATAAGATTTACTGTTCTTTAAACATAAAAACTAAACAATCATCTGTACCCACTATATTAGAAAATGCTCAGTAAATCTTCACTTCGTATCATCAACTCATGTATTCATTCTCCAGTAATGAATGCCTTGATTCCTGGAAAGGAATTCTGGGATGATTCTAAAACCTTAGATGAGTTAAGATTGTCACGTTACTTTGTCAACAAACCTCAAAATACTTTGAGTGATAATGAAGAGGATGATGAAAATAATATGGAAATTGATTATTCCACCGTAGAAAATTGTTACGATATGAGTATGTATTATATCTAATTAATATTAATCACATAATTATTTTGATTCGAAAAGATTTTTTTTTAATTTAAATTAAAGAAAATTGGCCAAAAGTTATTCAAGAAGCTTGTGGAAAACCTTTGTTATTATCTGCATTTGGTGGTAAGGTTGATTTTTTTTTGTTGATTTAAAAAGTATTTCTTAAATTTTCACATTTATTGATTCTTTACTAAATTAAATAGGTCTTATTTGGTACTTGCGTTTGGTAAGCAAATATGTCAATATGCACATACATAAATAATTAAATTTAAAAATTTAATTATATCAAATGTATTAATAATAATTTTATTACAATGAACAATATTTAGTTAAAGCTGGATAAAGAACTTATATCAGTTAAAAATTTTCACAATTATGACCCAATTCGTCATGCTACGTCACTTATACTTGATGGACAAACTCTTGCCAATCTTGAAATTTTTGAAAATAATATGGATGGAAGTGATAAAGGAACTGTTTTTAATTTGCTGAATCATTGTGTCACATCATTTGGTAATTTCCTTTATTCATTATAAGAACAATCATTAGACTCAAATATACTATAATGTATATATATTATTAATTTATATTATTATTATTATTTTAATTTATAATGTAATAGGTAAACGTACTTTCAAACAATGGTTGTGTCATCCACTTCTTTCAGTTGATAGAATTAATGAACGCCTTGATACTGTTGAAGAATTGATGAAAACTCATGGCTTTGGCGATATATTTTATGAAAACTTTTCTAAATTTCCTGATCTCGAACGTTTGATTAGCCGAATACACGCAAAGTCATGTAGAGTGAAAGAATTTGTAATTGTATTGGAATCTTTTGAGAAATTAGCGGTTTGTGTTATTTCTGAAGTAAAAAAATGAAAAATCTATTACAAAGATCTAATTATAAATGATATATTATATGTAATTGTAATTTTTTTTTTAATTAAATTTATATAGAAAACCATGGACGAATTACGCAGCCTTGTTAATGATTTTAGTTCTGTTAAATTAATTCAGTTAATGAACAAATTGCCAGATTTAAATTCAGAACTTTCATATTTTATGGATGCATTTGATTATAAAACTGCTAGCGAAAAAGGTATTATTAAATTGTAACAATAATAACAATAACACGTATATTATGCACATATATTTGATTTATATAGTCCATGATTCTAATTAAATTTGTGAATTTAATTCTCTTGTTAAATTGTATATAGGTGAATTAATACCAGCTAAAGGAATTGACGCAGAATTTGATAGGATCAATGAAGTATTGAAAAAGATTGAAAATCAATTGGCTGATCACTTGTCAGCCATGAAAAAGAAATTAGGGTAAATTGGACAGGCATTTCTATAAATTAAGTTGAATTTGAAGATATATATTTATAATATTTTTTTTTATAAAATGAAAATAGATGTGATAAACTTGTTTACAAAAATGTTGGCAAAGAAATTTATCAAATTGAGGTACCAAATAATATTCAAGTACCAAATGATTGGCAAAGACTTTCACGTACTCAGGTAAATTATAGTTATCTAATTAAATGTTGACCAGTTTTATATATTGTTGATATTGAATGTTTATTAAATTTCTAGAAAGTATGTCGTTATTGGAATGCAGATCTGCAAAAGCTTATTAGAAGTTTTCAAGAGACTTTAGAATATAAATCTAATATCCTTAAATCTTTACAAGGGAAGTTTTACGAAAAATTTGACATAAATTATCAAGATTGGTTGCTCTCTGTTAAAATCGTTGCGGAAACTGATTGTTTATTAAGCTTGGTTAAAAGTTCATTGGCATTAGGCGGTAATATATAATTCTTAGTTTTTTGACCCTGAAATTAATTTTATGCCTATTTAAAATTTTCAAATGATGTTTTGTTATTTTATATAGAACCTAGATGTCGTCCTCGATTTATCAAAGAAGGCCCAAGTGTATTAGAATTTGAAGAATTGAGACATCCTTGTGTAATGACAGGGTATGATGATTATCATTTATTTAGAATTAGAATCTGGTTTAAAAAAAAAGAATCAAATTTTTACAGGATTTTATATTTATATTTATTTATTTTATATTAAAAATAAAGTGTTGCAAATGATTTCATACCCAATGATACTTATCTTGGAGGTAAAGAACCAAATATAATTCTATTAACAGGTCCTAACATGGGTGGTAAATCAACTCTTTTACGTCAGGTTTGTATATTATTATTATTTTTGGTTTTATTATTAAAAGGGTATTTATTATAACTAACTATGTCAACTACCTCTACTACCTCCCTCTATTACTACTACTATGATTATATTATATTTTTTTAGAATTGTATAGCTATCATTATGGCACAACTTGGATGTTATGTTCCTGCAAGAAGATGCTTATTGACGCCTTTCGATAGGATTTATACGCGTATTGGGGCCAATGATAATATTTTAGCAGGGCAAAGTACATTTATGGTAGAGTTAAGTGAAACTTCAAGAATTCTGCATGAAGCCACCCCAAGATCTATGGTTATATTGGACGAATTGGGTCGTGGTACTTCTACATTTGATGGATATGCCATTGCCTATTCTGTTTTACATTATTTGGCCACATATATTGGTTGCTTGGGATTATTTTCTACTCATTATGGAATGCTAACCAAAGAATTTTCCAATAATCCAAATATTGCTCTTAAGCATATGAGCTGTCATATGGATCAAAAACTTAGGGAAGTCACTTTTCTTTATAAGCTTGTTCCTGGTGTATGTCCAAAATCATACGGAATGAATGTTGCTAGTATGGCAGGAATTCCAAGTCAGATTGTGGAAAGTGCAGAAGTTATTGCCAGAAAATTTGAAGAATCTTCGAAGCTTAATAATACATTGACGGCTAATGGTTCAAATATACAATTATCCACTCAAAGTGATTTTGTATATTTGTTAAGATCAATTCAAAAAGTAAAATCCGATATTTCAGATGTTGGTGATAGGGCGATGGATAATCAAACAGAACATGAAAAAGAAAAGAGAGAAACTAGAATCTTAAAGGCAATAATTCGCAGCATAAAAAAGTAGTAGAATTTTTATGTAATAATAATATTGGATTTAGTGTTCTTTAGAAATTTTTTTTCCTTTTAATATGTAATCCTTTTTTTAAAATATATATATATATATCTGTAATTATAATAATAGGCTATTATAAAAAAAAAGAATAGGCATTGTTTTATTAAATGTGCGCCAATTTTGAAAAAGAAAGAAGAACCAACAACAAATGTTTAAAATTAAGTTTATTATTAAAAATAAAAACCTAATTCTCATATTAATATTAAAAATACAGCAATATCGATTCTTATTTTTCTTATTTTATGATCTTTATGATCTTTTATGATACATATTATGTACTTGTTAAAGAATATATTTTTTATATTGAATATGTATATAATACGTATATATATATATATTATACATAAAATGGAAATTAAAAAATGCTAAATAATAATTAATAAATTCTATATATATTTATATAATAAAACAGTTGAAAAGAAATTTAAAATAAATATACAAAAATTATGTATGCAAAGGAATATTATTATAGTAATGATAAAATAAAGATATTGTATATTATATATATAAATGCAAAATTGGGATTTTATAAATTAAACCAATCCAAAAATAAGAATTAAATTAGCCAAAACCAGAATTGTAAAGTTATATATATTTACATCAACGATGATAATTAGAAGAAAAATAATCTTAATTAAGCCGTAACCAACTTAGAAGTGATTTTGAAGACTGTTCATACTCTCTTGCATAATTATCATTATCATTATCCTCAATATTGTTATCATATACTTCTTCATTGTCATCTATAACTTTTTCATTTTGTTCAGCAGCAATATCAGAAGCAGATATTTGTGAAGCATTATCAGTAGTCCGTTTTCCGAACCATCCAAATAAACTTGAAAATTTAGCCCTAGGTGGAGTATTTTGTCCTGTTGTATTAACATCGGAAATAGAATCCGAATCCAATCCACGTCGACGTTTACTGCCTTCAGCCATAACTTCACTATTATCATCCAAATCCTTTTTTGAAAAAGTATATGATTATCGATTATTTATTTTAAATAAAAAAAAAAAAAAAATAGAATAATGGTTTATAAACGTAACTTACATCATCTTCAGTTAGATCGGCTTTAACAATTTTTTTACGTTTACGTGGATTGTTGTGCGTGTTACGCATATTTGAATATGCGGAATTATATCGAGTTGCACTAAATCTACTATTTTTCGAGCTACTACTTTCTATACTTCCTCTTCTTTCAGTATTTCTTTTTCCTTGTTTTTCAATTTCTACAGTTTCTAACGCTATCATTCGTACTCGAATTTCAGATCTAGATTTAATTAAAAAGAAAAAAATTTAGGATTTTATTTTAACTAACTAATTAATTATTACTTATTTTAGGAAAAGATTACATACTCCTCAAATTGAGGTCTAATATTTAGAAAACTTTTGATAACTTCCTTATATACATCTTCATTATGGATTCCACTTTTACCCTTTTCAATATAATTATTTCTAATTTCTAAGTAAGTATATTTCAAAATTTGCCAATGATTATCATCCCATGCCGAAGAGTTTACATTTGGTGATGGTGAAGTTTTAGGTCTATTCGATTTTATAGTGGATGGCGGCGATGACGACAACGACGATGATGGCGATGGTTTTACACGTATAGATCGTGGAATAGAGGTGGTTTGTGGTTGAATTATTGGTATAATGTTTGCTGAAGTGTGCACAATATCATAATTTTGAAAAGTTAAGGCACGAATAGCGCCTGCTAATGCATCTGGGTTCTCTGCTGAAATTTTTACAACATCGGGATCATCGTAGTCAGATTGTGATGATGATGGTGTAGTTTGCTCGATTTGAGTTTCGTTATTTGGTATAACGGCAACCTCAGTAGTACTATCAATATTACCTTTGGTTTTACCACCTCGTCCACGACGAACACTTTTAATAACATTTGTTAATGCATTTGGATTTTCTGCTGAAATTTTTACAACATCATAATCATCATAATCAGATTGTGATGGTGATGATGTCGTTTGCTCGATTTGAGTTTCTTTATTTGGTATAACAGCAACCTCAGTAGTAGTATTAATATTACTTTTGGTTTTACCACCTCGTCTACTACGAACACCTTTATTACTGCCTCTAACAGTGGTGGTAGCAACAGTTGTGATTTTAGTACTACTATCTCTATTTCTAAGATTACTTCTATTTCTAAGACTACTTCTAGTACTAACAACACTTTTCTTAGTAGCAGCCATTCTTGATTTTTTTGGAGTGACATTATCTTGTGGTGATTCGACTGGTATTGTCTCCTTTTCTTCTTCGAATTCATTATTGTCTAGCTCATCTTGTGCAGTAGTAACAATATTTTGTTCAAAAATGCTTGTATCATTATTATTCTTAGTCTTATTAATAGGTTTGTTTCGGCGTTTTGGGGGACTGATAACAACAGTTGATCTTCTTCTAGATTTAATAAGACGTTCTGGGCTTGATGTACTAGTTTTTCTGGTAGTGGTAGGTGATTTTGGAAGTGATGCTTCTGGTGAATCATAAGCTTCGGCATCAACTAATTCCATGGTATTAGTATCACTAGTAATAGAAAATTGTTGTTCAATTTCAATTTTTTCTATATCATTATTATCAACCCCAGACAACTCTTTATTGACAATTTCTTTTCTTTTTACGCGAGTCCCCCTCTTTGTACCTCCATTATCTTTTGATAATTGATTAGCTTTTTGAGTTCCCTTAGATGGTAATGAAGATTTTCTAGTTTTACTAGAAGTGGTAGTGGTAGTGGCAGAATTATTATTACGTGGAGTTCTTATTGGGTTTGAAGGTCTTAGATTTACTGAAGGGGTTGATTGTTTAGCAGTAACGGATTTTGAAGTAGTAGTCGATGTGGTTCTTGTTTGAGTCTTAAGAGTAGATTTAGGGCCAGCAGTAGACCCTTGATCAGACAAATTTTCAGGATCTGACTCACTATCAGGACGCCATTCTCGATCCTCATTATTTTTACGTTTATTTTTTTGGGGGTTTGGTTTTGGAGTTTTTGGGCTAGGTTTTGTTTTAGTAACTGGTGTAGTTGGTGCTCTTGGATTGGTTTGTTTTGAAATGGCGGGTGATTTTTGTGGTAACTTTTTATTAGTAGATTTTCTAGGTGGAGTTCTGGGAACCGATATTTGTTTATTCGATTGTTTATCTAATACTTTCCGAGAACGTAGATCGTGCCTAACAAGTTGAGCATCTGCAGTTTCCTGTTGTTGATTATTATTGTCATAATCATTACCATCATTATCAATATTATCACCGTCATCATTATTATCAGTTACATTATCAACATTATCTTCGTATTGGGACAATTCATCAATATTATTTATACTTTCATCATCATCTGCATCATTTTCATTAACAGATTGTTGTAACGTTTGACGATGTTTATTTTTTTGTCTCAATTTACGTGCTTTTGAACGTCTATTACCAGTACTATTACTTGGATAATCCTTTGGATAACTGATACGCTTGGTTCTTTTCAAGTAGTTATGTTTAGAAAAAAATAATAATAAATAAATTAGTTCACAGAATAAATAAATAACTACAAATATTTATTTTTTGCGAGACATACCTTTTTCTTAAAAAATGGCCATGGGTAGCAGGAGTTGTAATTTCATCATCGCTTTCAGGTTCAACTTTTATAAATGTCATTTTTGAAGTTGCAATTGCCAAACTTTCGAATAGTTGACTTCTTTGCAATAATGAATTACCAACCTGATGAAATTTTTTTTATGCCATAGAAAAGGAAAATAAATATTTTTTTCTAGATTATTTGCATTTTTAAAAAATATTTTACCTCATTGAACCAATTTGAATATTCATCATATTCATCCTCATCATCATCATCATCATCATCATCAGGCTCTATAATTTGGATTCCTAATTCTTTTCCTTTGTCTTGATTAATATTCTGTGAGTTTGTTACTTCTACACTTTCTAATTGTGATTCAGTCGCTGTTATTATTGCTAAATCATTATCACTTACGATTACTAATTCTTGAGATTCAATTTGTGGATTATAATTAATATTACTATTATCAGTAGTTACAGTTGTAATAAATGGGTTTGGTAATAATGAATCTTTTTCTATAATATTATTGATAGAGCTACTAGTAATAGTGGTATTTGAAGTTGAGGTTGTAAAGTAATTTTCACTGTCATTTGTACTAGTAAAAATTAAACTTCCAGAACTTGATTCTAATGTATTATCAACGATTGATGATTGCAATGAGTTAATGGTGATATTATTTTTATTCTTACCAAATGATGGTATGGTTGTTGAATGTTGTTGAATGTCTCTTACATTTGCTAAATTTCGTATACCAGCATTATTTCTTTTATTAATGTTAACACTATTGATATTATTATTATTATTATGATTATGATTATTATTATTATTATTATTATTATTAATGTTATTCACCTCTTCTTCAAGAAGAGGTGAAATGTTGTTGTATGGATTAGTCATAAAGAGGAAAAATTAATTATATCGTATGTAGAGAAGAATTATTATATAAACAAATAAAAAAAAATTTTTATATAATTAAATAAGTTTTTTGTGGTAACAATAATAAACAAAAAAAAATAATTGTCTCTTTTTTTAAACTATTTTTTTTAATGTAATCAAGCTCAATATAGTAGTGGTTACACCAAACTAAAGTAATTATGACGTCACGAGGTATTATTTTATTTCGAAAGCGTCCAAATATCAATTGATCATTTGACATGGATTATTATTCTCAGTATTGGTATTTGTTGATTATAAAAGGTAAGAGAATGAAAGTGAAGGCAAAAGTGTATTGTTGGAATTGTTTGTTTTTTTTGTTAAAGGAATTCGAGTAAAATTTTTTTCTCAGGTGTTTCTGGGTATATAATTATCCTAAAATACAGGGACATACATAATACACTAGTCATTTTTTTTTTTTTTAAAAAAAATAAGTATATAATAAGTCCAAAAAAGTAATTATTTTAAATTATTTTATTTACAAATCAAATTTTTTTTTTAAAAAAGTCTCATGAAAATAATGCAATTTTACTATTACGTAAATATAGAGAGGCGGATTGAACGATGATGGATGACATAACAGAATTGTTTTAACGCCATGTGGGTGTGATTTTTAAGTTTGGGTAATTAAAAATTAATTAAAAATCCTATTAACTTCTTCATTGAACCTCTATAAGCACAAGTCCTACATAGACAGCTTACAACGAGGTGTTTCGGGTATAAGCCCCACGTCGCGAACCACTCTTGTTGTATTTCCGTAAATAGTAGTTAGTATACTTTAAAAGTATATTAAAGGCTCCATTTACATCTCTATCAATTGTGGAATTGCAAAATGTACATTTATAGGTCCTAGATTTTGTTTGATGATTCCACAACATCCACACTCACTTACTTGCAGGATTTATGGAGAAAATATTGACGAAAATGGTAATGTGCCACCAGTTCAACATTTGTCTCGCAGTTTTTGGATTGGGTTTTTCTAAAACTTTCATTTTGCAAATTTTCGATAACATTAAACCACAAGATTATGAATTTTCTTGCATGCATCAATGGAGCTTACATCTTTTGCGCTCATTTGTTTTTACCACGAATAGAATAGAATTTCCTTCATCTGTACTCTATCATAAGTGATCTGATCTACTTTTTTGTTTTCCCATTTATAACCTTCACCATTTTGGGTTATATTCAGTCATGAGGGTCCCCACTCCTAGATCAAAAGAAATGATGCCAGCAGCCACCGAAAATTTAGGGCCTTAGTTATCAGCCTTAATTTCAATTGGCTCAAGTAGAATTCACCAAGATGATTTATGGTGAGGCGACAGTCATATTTTATTTCAGGTATTTTCTCAGTTGATTTAATGCCTTTTGAAGAATGAATAATCACCTTTTTATTCTTCACCAATCTATTGATCCAACGACAATTGGCTGTAATTGGTCTTTTTTAGATTAGGTTTTAATTTAAAAATTCATTTTTTTGCTGTAATACTTGAATTATAATCATTCAATAGGATCATCATCGTTGATGTTTCTCTAATGAGTATCAAGAACTCATTTGAGATCAAGGTCTTTAATTGATATAATTTTCACACAAGTATTGGAATTTTTTTTATTTTGGTTTTTAGAAGATGATGAAGTTGAAGAAGCCACATTCTCATTTTTAGATGATGATGATAATGAAGCTGTAGAACTCTTGCATACGCCGTCTGGTAAAAGAGGGATACGATTTAATCCTAAGGTATTTATTGGTTTAATTGGATCAACTGTAACCCATGCATGAACCCCAAGAGTTAGTCTTTTTAAAAGACATCCCGTTGACTTTGGCACAGTGATTAGTCAACATCAGTTTGCAAGTTTTCATCCCAGAATGAAAGCTAAATCTTTTTACATTTGAAGGAGAGTTGGTTGTGATGATGAGTCACAATCAACTGGGGAAGAAAGATCACTTAAAATTCTTTTAATTAATTAATCAAATTAATAATTTTTTAAAAAATTTTGTTATTAAAAATGATTTGAGTTTGGTAAAAGATTTACATTGTCAATTACTACAACTATCACCACTCTTCAATCTCTTTCTGCTCGTTACAATAACGACTATATATAAAAATTATAAAATTCAAAACATAATTCAAAATAAAATAATGAATGACGATGATAATACTAATAAAATTTAAACTGTTTTTTGTTAGAAATTTAAAAAAATAGCCGTGAGATTTATCCGCCTGTGACGTATTGCGGCATAATAATAATGGGTTTTTTTAATTCGGAAAAATATAAATTGAATTTTATTTACTGCGTAAGATTTATCTATCTGGTATTTGGTATCTTTATTTATAAATCACAAAGTATAAACAACAAACAATTCAGCGCCATTATATAATATTATATAAATAATAATATAAATAATTTGTTTATAATAAAAAATGATAATTTTTTTTTCTTTAAAAAAATACCAAAATTAAAAAAAAAATGGGGCTTGCTTGTAAAGTGTTTGTGGTGATAATTTCTGTTCTTGTATTTATAGCTGTAGCTCTTAGTTTTTTAAATGTTGAATTAAATATTCCAAAACAAACTTTTAACCGTTTAACCGGTTATCCAGTTTGGCATCCAGTAATTGATGGTAATTAATTATTTAATCTGATTTATATATATAATTTCTTTTATAATTTACAATTTTCTTTGAAATTTAGGATATGATCAGAGCCAACTTGATGCATTAAGTGTATTTGTCGAGGTGGTGATGGCAATCGGTGCATATATTGGATATCATACAATTAAAAATAAGCCGAAATCCAATAAATATTCGACAATATTTTATGAATACAATGATGGACACAGCAAACGTAAAAGACATAGAAATGACGAGTTATATTATTTGATAGTGATTTACATTATAACAACTATTGTTTCAGGCTTTACTTATGCGATATTTGATATTGGTAAATTATTTGGAATGGTTGCAGTAAATCACAATATATTAGAATATGTGTTGATAGTTTGGATACTATCAGGAGGAAAAATCAACTATTCAAAATGGTATGCATTTTTCTTTATACATCTTTTGATCGTTGGTGCACTTACTATATTCTTAAAATGGCCTTATGATGCTATTGCCTTTAGAATTCAAGGTATGATTTGTGGCTTGGGCTTGGTGTTTGAAATTCCTACTTTTCCATTTAACCCATATAAATTATATAATTTTATAGGCTTGACACTTGATATATTATTATTTATTGAACTTACAAGAACATATTTTACAACACTTCATAATTTAAAACAAAAAAATCGTATTGCATTGGTTGACGATGGTAATTATGAAGATGAAGAACGACAAAATCTTGAAAATCATAGTGATGATGACGATGATGATTATTATTATGATGATGATGATGATGATGATGATGATGCTACTAAATATAAATCATGTTTCCATCACCCAAATCAACTTTTGATCTTGGCGTTAGCATCGTTTATTCATGGATTGGGCAACACTATAAATACCTTTTATTATGCTCAACAAACTCCGTAAGTGGATTTAATTGTTTTAAAAAGTTTTTTTTTTTGGTGATCAACTTTTTTAATTTAAATTTTCCTTGTCTTTCAAAAAATTATTTTTCAAATATAGTATCTTGTTGTTTCAATTTAGTTATTCTTTAGCATACGTATTGTATGCTTACTATATTTATGTTGATACTCGTATTCCAGCGTCACCATATTCCAAAAAAATAATTTATTTGCCAAATAATTCAAGTTATATAACTTTCGCAATTATTGTTCTCACACTTTCTTTCTCTCTCTTGGTTGTTAGAATTAGTGTACTAATTGAATCCAAACATGATAACAGTGATTGATATCATTATTATTTAATCTTGTTTATTATTTAATCTTGTTTATTATTTATTTATTTATTATTTACTTATTTATTATTTTGCAATGTATCATTACACAATAAATATCAATAAATAAATATCAATAAACAATTTCATTAGTTACCTATAAATTCACGTGATCTTTACAAAATCTCCTATAGTACATGTTTCGCTCAAACGGAGATTAATTAAACATACTCCATATGAGATGATTGAAATAAAATCAATAGATTAGACAACACTTTTTTTGTTATTTATTACGTAATGCTTTTTTTCGCATCATAATAGAAAATAAAATTATAATGTTTGAGTCAAATAGATTTAACGTGAATATTCCAAAGGACGCGCGCGTACCTTTAAAGAATTTATCTAGTTTATCGTTTTTTTTTTTTTAATATTAATTATATACAAGTTACCCACTATACTTTTATAAATCCAACTTGAGCTTTGCCAATTTATGAGGGAATTG
This sequence comes from Entrophospora sp. SA101, assembly GCA_958430865.1. Classification (NCBI taxonomy): domain Eukaryota; kingdom Fungi; phylum Glomeromycota; class Glomeromycetes; order Entrophosporales; family Entrophosporaceae; genus Entrophospora; species Entrophospora sp. SA101. The sequence goes on along the minus strand of CAUDNR010004323.1, from coordinate 102,359 downwards.
CCACTCTGACTGAATAAACAAGGTTTTTAAAGTCAGACGCTGCTGCATAAACTAAAACATATCGGCGGATTTTTCTATTGACGCAGATAGCATACATGATCTACTGGGCAGTGTATAAAAGTTCAATGTGCGGAATTGTCGGTGCTAACTCTAACCAAACTTGGGAAATTATTTTCTGCATATGATCAGTTGATCAGCAATTCTAATAAAGGTAAATCCATACACACATGTAAACTCGGTCATTTATTTATTATTATTATATTATCAAGTTACTTTAAACAATTAATTGCTGCGTCAGACTGGGCTTATCGAGTTTACATGTGTGTATGTATAATAATAATAATAATAACAAATTGGTCAGCTTCAAAATACTAAAAAAGTTAGCCGGTTTTTGTTTATGGCTCAAGCTTCAAAACTTTGCTAGTTTTTTCTTAGACTAAAAATTGGCTGAGCCTTGCATTTTGAAAATTTCAAATCTTAAGAAATTGAGACATTAATATGGGGTGGGTGTTCAATAGAAACAAAGGAATGTTGCCCAAAAATCAATGGTTACGTATTACTTTACCGACAACACGCGGCGCGCCACTTTAGCATTTTATTAGTTGTTTGTCGGTAAAAGTCGGTAAAATGATTGTCGGTAAAAATGAATGCCTCCCAAATCCAATTACATTTATGTGTAACTCATCACGAGGAACATTTTTTAGAAATTTCGAAAAATGGGGGATAACTACAGTGGTTGTTTTAAACATGTGGATATTTCAAAAATTTTACTTTTTATGGTTACCCTTTTTTCTAAAAAAGGAACCGGGAGTCTTGAAGATTTGTTCCTTCACTGGTTACAACTTCTGATCCAATAATTGAACTAACTGTTCTCGACCAGTACTGTAAAGTTTGTAAATATTATTACTTTCAAGATGTTCGCCCGTTCTTTTTTTTTGTATAATTGCTGCAAAGTAAATAAATAATGGTTGGAAATTTGCTATAAAACAATCTACTAGCTCAGATTCTTTAAAATTAATTTCAACTTTCACTCACTAAATTAAATATAGGTGCCAAACAGTAATTATGAAGCATATTTGATAGAAGTAAGAGTATGCTAATTTCATATAGCTTGCATTGATGGAAATGAAAAAATCACATTTTTACATGATATGCTATATAGAAATTCAAAACATTCATAAACTGCTCGAGTTATTAACAAAAATTTTTTGATTGCTCTACTCTCTCAATTTTTTAGGAATTATTAATATTATGTATCTTATACTTTAACCATATATCTTAATAAGCAAACATTAGAACAGGTCTAGTTCTGCTTGTTCTCTAAGTGCTTGAAAAATAAATATAGGAATCTCGAGTTTATTATTATTGCAAGTTTCGCAAGTTGTTTCAACGCAAATCATCGACATCGGAATAAGGAAGGGTTTCGTATTCTTGGGATGAAATTACCACCATGTACTGCCGATTCTATTGATGTGTTTTAAATAAATGATCGCATAAAAATTACTTCTTTAAAGTATGTTGTATGGAAAACGTGTCATGTTGAGCTGACCCATACAGTAAATTCTGGCTGTTAACATAATAAATTTGAAAATTAATTAATCTTGAATGATCTTTATTTTATTCAGATAATATACATATATAGTTAATTAATGACCTTTAAGAGAATAATTTAAAAAATAAAAATTGCACTTTAAGGTGAATTACCAATCTAAAAAAAAATAATTTGCCGCATGGACTAATTATTTGATTACTATTATAATTAAAAGAATCAACATTAATTCTTCTAATTAATTAATCTAATTAACAGAGAATTTATTTAAACTTTCACTGACCAATTCAACAAAAGGTGATAATAATTTAGGTAAAACTTTTAAATCAGGAAATTTCATTTTAATATTTAACTTTTCATCAATTAAATCATTTAGATCTTGATTTTTTAAAATAAGATTTTCTTCATTATCATCTAGTCCTTCACTTCCATCTATTAATCCATTACCTATAATTCCATTACTAGTATTAATGTCACCCTCAATACTTTCATCATCGTCATCTATTACTTGATAAAATTCTTCTAAATAATCATCACTTCCGTCACTATCACTACTACTACCACTATTACTGGTATTACTACTACCGCTACTGCCACTGTCGTCTTCAAAACTTTTATCATCACTATTATTCCTAAGAATGTTCTTTAATTTTAATAATCTTCGTTTCTTTTTTAATGTATTCCATAACATCAAATCATCTATTTCTTTAGTCAACGCTTTAATTTCATCTTCTTCTTCACTTAATACCTCATCAATCAATTTATCCAAATCAAATCTATCATATATAGTGCCTCCTCTCATAAAATCTATAATTTTCTCAATCCAATTTAACATCGATTGAAACAGTCCTGATGTATCGTGTAAATAGATTGATTGAACAAAATTATAAAAGCTTGGTATGTGTCTATCAACTAATTGCATAAATGGTTGGATTATTGAATCAGAACTTGAAAATTTTGATGATGCCATTTTTGTTACTAGATACATGAGTGAAGGCGAGTTTTTTTTTTTGATATTAGAATAATCAATGTTAATCATTAATCATGTAATTTAACCAATTAGTGAATTAGTTTACCTTTTTGATCTATTTGATCAACTAATATTATTAATTCATCTATAAATCCTGAAACATCTGTTAAAGAATCTCCAATATTTGCTGCCTTTTCATTTTTTAAAAGGAAAAATTTTAATTTCATGAATGAATGAATTTGGATATATGTATATATAAATGTATAAAAGAGATTGATTAATTGATTTTACTTTATATATTTTAGCCAATGGTTCATAGAATATCGCTATGATATCCTTTATTAAATCACCAGTAATTCCCTTAATAAAAATCAATCGTTAATCATTAAATTTTTTAGAAATTCATAATAACATCATCAATTCAATTAAAATCTAAAAATTAGAAAATACCTGAAACAACAATTCAATCATAACTTCTTTATCTCTTTGACGAATATAAATAAAAAACAATCTTTTCAATAAATAAATTAAATTGTTTTTATCTTTTTTCTTACGACGATATATTTTATTTTTATTTGAATTATGATCCTTGTCATTATTGATACTTGGATGACGATCATTAATGTAATCGATCATTGCTTTCTCGATAAGACCTAATTGTTCCGAGGATAAGTTCGGTGATATTATATCAGATTTTAAAATTGCTACAATCAATGTTGTTGAATCTATATTGTTGTTATTGTTGTTACCGTTATACAAAAAAATATAAAATTAATCAATGATTGATTGATTGACTATTTAATAAAAACAATTGAAATTATTATTATTTAGTATACTAACGTGCAGCCGAAACATCTTTTTTGATGGATTTTTGAGTATCGGATGAAGCATAAACAAAATTTCGTAATTTTTCACATATTTCAGGATCATTAATGGACTCTTCTACAATTTTCATATCATTGTTAAGTGTTTTTATCTCTTCATATAAATTCGCAGATAACATCCTAATAATCGTTCATAAAGGTTAATTAATTTGCCACAACTACAAATCAAAGAAAAAAGAAAGAGGTAAATTTAAAAAAAAGAATTTATAAAACAAACAATACCTTTGTATTAAACTTTTTTGGCCAAATGGCTGTGCCAAGAAAATATCCATGATAGATCTTAGTATACCAACAGGATTAGAAATTTTCATTACAGTTTTCATTAATCGATATGGCATCAGGTTGTGTGTACGTTTTAATTGTGAAAATGTTTCACTGCTATTATCTGATCCAATAAATAATGAATATAATGTTGAAGCAAAACTATAAAATATTGTCATTACTCAAAAAATTAGTATCAGTGGAGGATTATATTAATTTCTGATAATGTTATTAAAATCATTGTTATAAAAACCTAATTTCACCATATTCAATAATTTTTTGATAAGTAAAGGGTAAATCTGTTATTTTTTTGCTTTCTTGAACTGTCTGCAAAACCTTTGATAATCCTCCTAAAAATAATAATTATAATAATCATAATAATCATTAATAATGAATGGCATTATAATTATATATCCTTTAATGAATAAAAAAAAAACCCCCAAATATTTATTTACCAGACTTGAACAATTCTTCTTTAAATTCCAAAACTTGCTGCTCCAATTCTTTTGTTCTTTTTTCAGCTTCCTTATTAAACAATTTTTGTTGTTGTTCTCTAAATTTATCCAACTCTTTATGTTTTTCGGCTTCCTTTAACTCTTCACTAGTTAGTTGTATTGGTTTTTCAGTTATAAATAATCTAAACACTTTTGATCTAGCAATTTCTTTAATTGATACTAATGTAATCAAGTGTCCACGTAAATTTTGACGATTTTTTTCAGATTCATAATCAATATTGTTTGAAAAATTTTTTTTGTTTAATGATGCTTTTTTTTGAATTTTATATTTTGATGGTGCCGGTGGAACATTAATCGATGGGAATGATTCTTTCAACTAAAAAAGATAATAATAATTAAAAAAAATCTTTTTTTAACTAATGTTCATGTTATATATATATTTACGTGTACATTTACACAAATAAATATATAAATATAATGTGATGGTGTACAATAAATAGACTTACTTTCATGGTTAAAATTTTAAATTCTTTAAAACTTCTTGCAACAATTTGAGTTTCATCGGTGTTTAAACGTTTTGATTGAATAATAAATTCCTTTGAATTAATCAATGCATAATGAACAAATTAGTGGTTAGATGAACGGGTAAATTGTGAATAATCATCATCATATTGTATATAGATATAGGTACTTACAAGGTAAGATTTTTCCCTGATTTTATGTATTTTCTTTATTTTATTTCTTACAGAAATTACATTAACATTCCAACCATTTATAAATTTTTCATAATCACTTATAAACAAGTATTCCTTATACGCAGCTTCAATATCTTCTTCGTTTTTATCATTACCATTATTATTATAATCGTGTTTTTTATCATCATCATCATTATCATTATCAGATTTAATAATATTAATGTTGTCAGTTTTATCAGTTTTATCGTCATCATAACTATAATTATAGGGAATGTGTTTCTTCAAACTATCAAAATCAACTTTAATTGATTCTTCTTTGCCTGAACTTACTTTCAAACCAGCATTAAACATTAATGTCACTTCACTAACTATTTTCTCGGCCAATCTTTTTCTTTTGGTTTGCTCGTCTCTTGTTGTGGTGGAACTAATGTTTTTCTTTGAGAACTCTTCTAGGAAATCTTTGATTTTTACCCAAAAGAATTTATCAACATTTTGTAGAAATGGAAAGGTGAACACGAAATTTATAAAAACGTAACGTAAAAATGGAGTGCTTATTTCATCTTTTTTTATCGTTGTTGTTGCAACGTTATTAGTGTTTGTGATAGCGTTATTGTCGTCGTTGCTGTTGACATCAATTTCATCCCAGAAAAATAACGAGCTTATAGAACCAACTTCAGAAAACAATTGAATTTCTTTTCTTATTTGTCTGGCTATAAGTTCTTTTTTTAAATAGTGAACTTGTAAAGGTGAAAGTTTTGTTGTTGTTATTGACTCATTCCTGGTCGCCTTGTATAATGTATAATTGAAAATTTGGAAATTGTTAATAATTGATCCAAAAAACTTTTTTCTCAACAATAATAATAATCTGATTTACCATAATTTATCTTTTTTTGTTGTGTGAAAAAATAAAAATGTGAATTATATATAAAAATAAAAAACTTTTATAATGATGCAATGCTGATGTAATATAAGCAAAATATGTCATACAGCATTTTTATAATCTGTCTTGAAGAACCATTGTTGGCTTGGAAATCACACCTGTCACTATGATGCACACATGAATTACATATATTAATATGGCAAAGATCCCAAATTTTTTATCAGCACGCGGCAAGTTCAGGGAGTCAAAAAAACCTCGAGTGGAAAGATCACCCATCATCTTCAAATTCGAAGGTTTTTTTGAGTTGAGCTTTAGCCGTTTAAAGATGTAATTCAATTGTTTCTCCTTGGCTTTTGTTTCAGGTTTTGTATTTTCTAATTCTTTTAACTTCTACTTTTCTAATCGCTGCTATATAACGCATGTCTTTGTTTTGTTGATCTATTAATTTCTTGCTGCATCTTATTGTTTTTATTGTCTACTGTATATCTAATATAATAATTTTGTTTACTGTTTCCTTTTGATAATCTAGCTGGTGGCCGTATTTTCTTCTTTTTGATATGGTTTAAATAATTCACAATTTATTACATTATTTTATTTAGATGGTTATTCAATTCTCCCACCCTTTCAATAAAATCCGAATGAGCCAATTCTTCAATTGAAATTGGCCGTGGTCTTGGAACTTCTATCACCTCTCAAATAAGAAAGTCTTCAACCCAAAAATGTAAGGTCTCTTCCATATTCTTTCTCATTCACTTTTCAATTTCAGCAAACATTCATTATTATCAATACGGGGGAGGTTAGTCAAGTTTAGTAATTCACAACAATGGCCTGGATTAAGCTTAACTTTGGCCAGTCTCATTGACCAATATCTTATATCCAGTACATCATGTATAACTTTTTTTTTTGTTGCTGCTATTGACTATTTGAACACACGGCTTCAAATTATATGTTAATATGTTGTCAAAATTAATTTTGCTTTGACTCAATCCCCAAAACCTCGATTTTTAATTACGTCCGAATCAATTATTTATATATATTAATATTTCAAATATTCCAAATATTACCTTCAACAATATCTTTACCGACGAATGGTTGGTACAACTACAAAAGTTACCGGTTCTAATTACCGGTTATCTCAGTCCTCCCACGAATGATTAAAGACCTTTAGCGTTATTTATTTCAAGATGAAACAAGTGTAAGATCATGAAGAATATTAAGATTATTACCACGAACAAGATCAATATGATGAACTTTTAAAGAGAGGGAATTTGATGTTACCCAATAATGCTCAGCGAGAATTATTAGAAATGATTCTTGTTGAGCCATGACGATTAATTAATCTTTAATTAATAATCCGAGTTTCTATTCAGAAGAAATTCCCTTTAAAACCTAATTTTAGGGAATATTTTTTCGAGGAATATTTGCTAAATAATTCCGTTTTTGCGTAACACTCGGACGACAGGTTTGTGTTTTTAGATAATTAGAGAATTTACGACAGTCAAAGAATTCCAGACAAAATAAACATTTCGGAAAATTTCTTGATAAATACAAATTTCTTGGCCAAGTCGATCCGGCTGAAATTATATTCAATGGAAAAATTCATGACCGCAGGAGGATAAAACAGAAAGGCTTTTTAGACGCCACTTCTTGACCAACCTCACATAGCCATAAGAGGCGCCCTCTTTTTAAGTTATTGATTTCTACATTTGTCAGCACAACTTTAAACGAAGGACGCATGTGATATATGTTATTTTTAAATTTTCAATCATGCATTAAATATTATTAGATGGTTATAATTTATGCAAAGGTAGGGTAATTGTTTTAAATTTAAAACTTTTCAATTTTCCATCAAAAACATTGTTGATTGATTCCATAGCTCGAGATTATCAAGGCTATGCAAATTGTTAATGGTGATGGAGAATCAGAGCTGCTAGAATAATCATAAGAGAAAAATACAATGACATTCCCCAAAAAATGATTTATAGAAAAAATTACATCAAAAAAAAGCCTTTGGGATTATTAGATTGGGTTATTTATTTATTTGAAAAACAATGCAGGTCAAAAAAAAGTCGAGGCTTTTTTTACTTTTTGTCATCAAATTCCTGTCACACATCATTGCCCCATAATAATAATATTAAAAAGTCATTCAAAGAATTCCAAAAAAATAAATGAATGAGCGCATTAGTACAAATTAATAGGCAATAAGTATTTTTTAAGGAAATTTTATCATTTTCCCCTTGCTTTATTTCTTTTAAAGAACTGCCACATTTCTTTTCTAACCAATGGTTGTTTAACGAATAAAATTAACTAAATATTAATGTGTGGGAAATTATTAATTAATATTAATATAAATTGCCATTATTTATTTGTTGTGTACTAATGCTAACAATAAATGATGTTATCTTTTACAAAAAACAGATTCTAACTCAATTAGTCATCTATACACAGTATATATAAGTTTGTTATTTTTTAATGAAGATTTTCTTGAAAAAAATTATTTAAAAATTTATTAAAAAAGAAAACGATAGTATTAATAAAAAAAAATATGGAAACAAAAACATCACAACAACAAAGTGTAAAGGCTCTTTTATATTTCGCAGTTATTACAGCGTTAGTAAGAACTTCATTGGCAGGACCAAATACTCATAATAACAATAGGCGCAACTACAATATGAATGAAGAACAATCTTTTTCCTTTTCTTTTTCTTCTTCTTCTTCTTCTTCTTCTTCTTCTTCTTCTCACATATTACCAAGTCTCGATTTAAAAGAAGAAGAAAAATGTGAAGATGGTTTGTCAAAATATAATAATAATGCCGGCATCCTTGGAGTAATTTTAAATAGTGCAATATCGATATTATCAACAACATCATCATCATCATTGTAACAATAATAATAATAATGTCAATACTAATACTAAAATTAATATTAACATTAAGCCAAGTGAACGAGCTAGCGAAACAGTTTGTATTGGGGGAGGAGAGGCAAAATAAAGCTGTTAAAGGAAGAATGAAGCAGGATTAAAAAACGTAGAATATGGTGGAGAAGAATCGAGTTTTTAGTTCTTTTAATTATTTATTAAGTTATTTATTTATATAAACATCCTATTTATCATTATAATAATAATTTTTATTTAAAATTTCCTTTTCTTTTCAATTAAAAATATATAATATATTAGTTAATCACGTTACTTGTAATAAAGCAAAAAAAATAAATAAAAATAGCTTTGTGCCCGCATTAGATATTCCCAATGAAAAATACTTTACTAGTAATAGTCATTAGAAATGATAATAGTTGTGTATGGTGGAACAAGGCGGACGAAGCAAAGCGAAATTCCAAATGTTTGGAGCACGATATAAACCAAAAAAGAATAGTTTTGCCCAAAATGTGTTTTAAATATTATTATAAAGAAGTTTGTTTTAGGAAAAAATAAAGAGTAATAAAGAATGACTTAATTGATAATAATAACAATAATAATATACACAATCAATTACCAAATGATTATAGTAGTAAAAATCTTATAAAAATTATGCATGTCCGATCCATTATATTGAATTCGGCCGGAGTTAGACCAGATAATGATATTTTCCTTTTTTGGAGTAATCAATTGAAAATGATTTCATACAGACATTAACGGATTGTTTATTAGAGAAAACGAATTTTATTATCATTTTTCAGAAAAAAAAAAAGTAGAATTAAATATCTAAAGAAAAACCAAAATAAAAAGTCGAAAGAAATCAATTAAGTAATATTACATAATGTTCTTAATTTTTCAAAATTTTCTTATGCGAAAAATAAAATTTTTCTTCATAATTGTTGTAATTGTTGTAATTGTTTCATAATATTTTATAATCAATCAATCAATCAATCAATTGTAATAATTTGAATGGAAATAAAAATAGAAAACAAGCGATAATAATAATTAATTGAGTAACCTATTATACAATTTTTTTAATTCTAAATTCATTCATAATGTTCTGGGTAATAACGAGACTGAGATTTATTGTGAGTTGAAGCCGTTCTTTGGTATTGTTATTATTGATTATTATTTTCTTTTATTTCTTTTGAATTAAATTTTTTTAATTTATTTGAAAATTCGATTAATTCGTCCAAATTCATTTTAGAAAAGTCAATTTTCGCTTTAGTAGTAGCGGCTTCGGGGGTAGCGGCAGAGGATGATGGTGTAAAGCGAAGACGATCAGAATTTGAAACTTGGGTACCATTAATAGTGAGTGGCTGTGGTGATGTAGAATTAACTTTGTCGCTGAGATCATTAATAAGTTTTTCAATTCTGTTAATTCGCTCACTCAAAATTTTCAAATATTCGTCGGATTGATCTTCGTCATTGTTCTTGAAACAGTTGTGTTGTTTTAGTTGTTCTTTATGCCTTCTATTATTATTATTAAGATAACAAGAATAACCATGACGACGACGACGATGATGATGACAAGTTGTCTTTGAAGAAAATGGTCGAACGATAATTAAATTTCTTTTTTTCCTATCGGAATTGTGAACAATTTCTGTTTCTTGTTCCAAACAATAATTTCTTCCAATTTGTTGGGATCTTAATGGTGACATGATGAAAGAATAAGGATGAAAGAGTTTTATATTTGTTAATAAAAGTTTATAATTTTCGAAAAAATTCTTTTAGATTTATTTCTTTTTTTAATTTTTATTTACTTTTCTAGAAAGTTAGAAAGTTGCTTTGCTTTTCAAAAAAAAAAAAAAGAGTATTTATAAAATTTTTTCTGTCTATAAATAGATTTCGGTGTAACAGAATTGAAAAATAATAACGTCATTTTAAATTTATTATTATTAAATGTGATGATTATAGTAATAATTAATGTGATAATATTTTAATAATTTTAATAAAATAACAAACAAAAACAAAATTTTCGTTTTGTAAACTATGCATACATATATTTCGGATTTTTTAAAATTATATCGGCCATTTTTTTACCGTTGTAATTTTTACAACGCAACTTCTTTTCTGGTGAGCAATTTATATTTTTACTTGGCGTAGTTTTTTTCAACAACAATTATAATTGATAGCCATGAAGATAAAGCTATTTGCTATATATTTTAATGTTTTTTTTTTTTTTAAACATTCTCATTCTCGTTAGTGATAAGAGGGAACTTTTGTGGAAGGTTGTTTTACATGACGAAAGCAGCAAAAATTGACTTTAATTAAAATAAAAATGGTTCTTTATTTGTTATTTCATTTGAAAATGGCTCTAAAAATACACACAAGTCTTTAGTGTCTATTTTTTTCGAAGGGACCTTTTCTTTTTATAGCAATATAATGATGATATTGGCACCCCACTTTTTTGGTTGAATTCATTAAAGATCAATTAAGTCTCTTTAAAAAAAAAAACACATTACTTTTGTTTTGATAAATATAACATGCGTAAAAAATGCACATTAATTTGATTTTGGTTCTCGATTGAGAATTTTTTGTCATTTTTCTCCGATTAAAGTCAAACCCGCTTTGTCACCTTTCACATGATATAATTTTTATTTCGATCCAGGGTTACCTATTTATAGAATTAAATTCATGCCCTGATTAAAATATTGTTACATTTGTTTTTTATGGTACGCCACAATTATTTTATATATTACTAGCACCAAAACCTTTGCAATGACTTTTTTGTAATGGACTCATTCATATAACCTTTAGAATTTGACTAAAAAGGTGTAGGAAAATAAATAAGAAAATTAAGATCGACAGTCTAAAAATAGTTATCTGTACGCAGAATAGCCACTTTATAGGGTTGAGTGTTGTGGCTTGAGTTAATGATATGCGTGATCAGCATTATTGCCTTCTCATTCATCGTATATCTATTTTTTCCTTAAACTCAAAGTCTAAAAATAGGTAAAGCTTTTATTGGTACTAATTTTGTCAACTGAAATCTGAAACAATAAACAAACATATGGCCGGATTGACTCACATACAATCGTGTCACATGTGGCCAATACAAAGGAACCAATGGTCGCTTACTTGTAACATTTTACATAATAAACTTTACCGATAAATAATAAAATTAAAATAATTACTAATTTAATTTTCGTATGTGTCTTTATGATCTCGAGCAAAAAAAACTGCATACTATGCGGACTTTACGAAATAGTCTTACTCCGATTTCAAGGTTGATCAGCCAAGATCTAGATTGTTGTCTATTTTTAGGAACTAACTTAACTATTGATATCGATGAAGAAATTCTAAAAGGAGTTTGTATTTTTTGAAGTCAATAAATAAAAACATTTTCACATGTCTACCATTTTGATTAATATCATTGTCAACGACTCTTTATCATAGATCTTGTCTTAACATGTCTACAAGAGTTAATGGCAATTTATGAGAATGTTGTTGAAGTGTATAAAAGTCACACCAGAATCTGTTGATATGGAAAGTTGGATGATATAATCGAATATCGATCGTTCGCATTAATATCAATGGATGGAAATCACAAGTTTGATGTCAGTAATTATTTTTAAAAATCAGGTGATAACATTATTCAATGAAGATAAGCACGATATGATACAAATTGGTTGGTTTTAAATTTTTATTGTAATGAAATTCTTGGTTAAATGTGAAATTGAAATCTATAATTAAATATGGGTGCGAATTCTTTTGATTGGCTAATTTTCACAAACTTGAATTGCAAATTCACATTGATTTCATTTTCACACACAACTCCAAAGCCTTGGCGTAATGAAGCTTAGTGGTCATGCGAATTCATATCGAATAGCTGATGATGTGAACCAGTTGAAATTGGAATCGTCACATTTAGAAGAGAATATAATGGATGAGCCTATGATGATTGGGCGTGTGCTGACCAAATTTGGAAATTATTATAATTAACAAATTTGTATATGTGGCGTACTCAAGTCGGTGGAAAGATATATGCAGTTTTACTAATATCCACATGTGCAAACTTTGAAAAACAGAAACCCGTCGCAGAAAAATAATAATTCGCTTTCGCAAATTTCATATTTGAAGAACAAAAAAACACGCTTTGTGTATTAAATAAAGATTAACCCGTTTAACTCAATAATAACTGCATATTTATGCGTCAGCCAATCAGAAATTTATATCCTAATACCCACCTCAAAGTTTTAATTATAAACTTCAACATTCATAAGATGACGGATCCTTTTTAAACATTATGTTCTTGTATTATTGGTAATAGAAAATAGCACAATATCAATATTCCAATTTCATGAAAAAGTCCAATCTATTCTGAAAGCAAGTACCAAAATATTTACTATTCCCAACATCAAATTATTATTATAAACTTGACTCAATCAGGTAAATTTTTGACATGTCATATTAATATAAAAAACATATAAATAATTGATTCAGATGCAATTAAAAATTGAGATTTTGGAGCTTGAGTCAAAGCCAAACTAATTTTGACAACATGTATAATCTAGATAATATGGAACATGCTGAACCTTTGTACTATAAATAATTTCAGGATGTAAAATTTTTTAACATCACAATTGCATTATAACAAATATGAAACTAATTCACATCAGATCTGCTACCATCAGCATTACCATCATTGATTCCATCATTATCATCGGGGCTCACTATCATTGCATTATTGGACTCATTATCATCGGAATAGTCAACATCATCGGCTTCAACAATTACTCTACCGGTCTCCTCAACAGAACTAATACTAGAATTACATCAAGGATTTAAAATGGATGTAAATTAATGTTTTTCTGAATTCTTGCACATAGCTACAAAACATGATTGCTTTTATAATGTTAACTAGAGTGACGACAAGTGACGATAACCACCATTTTTTTAATAATTAACTATACTTACTCACGAATAATTTTGTTATTATGGTTAATTGCTTTGCTTATTTTTTTCCTCCTTTACTTTTTTTTTTTAGAATTATTATCTGTTATTTGATTAGTATGGTTGTACAAGAAGTTCTAGCACTTGGATTAATATTAACATAAAAATTATCATAGCTTTTTGACCAAGTGGAAATTACTAATGACTATTATCTACTATTAGTTAGTAACTAGTCAACTAATTAATTGACATTTCAGAGCTTTGCTCACAAGAGTAGAGGCAGAAAATTGTTAATTAATTCATTTTGCGACAAACATTTTTACAAATTAATTATTTAAACAGCAGGTCTAATTGTTTATTGATTATCAGAGTGATATAGAACTAGAGTTTCTATTCGTAATATAGATTCTTATAGAACTCTGAGATTTTGTAACTCGGTTTTGGTTACTTGCTTTGGCAGAAAGCAAAGGTTTAATTTTTGGTTTTTGTTAAGCGCAAACATTTTTAAATGTTTTTGTGTAAGGTGTTAAGATTGTTCGGCCAGATAGAAAATGCTGATATTTATTAATCAAAGTATTTATGCATACCATTTTGTTGTATTGTGTTAAAGTATTTTGCAGACGTACGGCTGACCAAAGAAAAGTTAAAGGAATTTCACTAAAGCATTCGTTGCTTTATAATAGAGATATGTTTCATTTGTTGACATTATGACCTAATTACAATATTATGGCCTAATTACGACATTACGGCTTTTAATTGCGGCTATCACTCAGATGTTGTAATATTATGACATTCATAAATCAATTTGGGCTACATGTATACACCAAACCCTCTAGATTCCCCTGTTAAAAGTTTGAACATCATGTTTTGAGACATTGATCCTTAGATTTTGGGTGCATATGGAAGATTATAAAATTATTAAATCATAATAGTAATCACATTCATTTTGTCTGGTCAGTATTCCATATTATATATTGGAAATATTGGCCAATTGATTGATCGGATCAAATATATTCTATCATTTGGTCTACAACCAACATCTAGAACTTTGAGATTTATTTTAACGAAATGCACAGCGCCTAATAGAAATGGCCAGCTGGACGATAGTATGAAAACAGTTTCAAGATTTGGAAGTGAAGTAGTAGATTTTAAATATTTTGATTTTTGATCAAGTGGACCTTTTGTGATTATCAATTAATGATAGGATCTTTGAACTTTGGGAATGTTGGTGTTAAAGATCCAAATTAATTTATTCAGTGGTTTTATAATCAATAATTAACACAATTAAATTATAAATTGGTGAAGCAACAATCAGACTTTTAATTTATTTTGTGCTTTAATTAATTGAATGCATTCTTCCATTGCAAAACTTATTATCATTAGTCAATCAGAATTTTGTATCCAAGCACTTCACCCAGAATTTTGATACAAATGTAAACGTGATAAGTCAGTTACTTTGAGTAATTGATTGCTGTGTCCGACTTATCGAGTTTACGTTTACATGTGTTTATTTTAATTTTTAATTACACCAAAAAGTTTTTATTGTAACATATAATTTATTACCATTTAAAGTCAATATATGACGATCTCGTGTAATGTAAGGCCATTTCTCGGTTTAACCCGAAGCGTTCGCTTACATAATAATAACAAAGAACTTGGGTTTTACACTCGAACATTTCTACAGCGGGTCATTCGCATTATAACGGATTTAAAATTTTTGCTTCATTATCATTATCATATTCATATCCACATAAAATCCGTTATGACAAAATTAGTAATTAATGTCAATATTATGAAATTTTCTTATGTACCTCGCTCGCCCCATCTCAATGTTTGTTTAAATAATAAACTAGTATTATTTAGGATAATTTTCACAACTATTTTTGGTTAGTAGAAAGTAACTATGCATAAAATGAAAGATTTCATGTTTAAAAAAATCATTTACTATTATTATTCCGATGATTTATTTTAATTTATCCATAATAATAATAACAATAATAACAATAATGCAATCCGGAAAGGGAAAGTGTTGCTTATTATTATACTTCATATTAATATTAAAAAATTCCTGCAATTTTCCGGTAAACTTTTTCGGAATTATGGATAATAATTGTGTAGTTAGTTATCCGCAAAAAATATCCGCAAATTTCGTGAAACCTCGGAATCCTTATTTATAAATCGATTTGACGATTGCGGATATTTTTTGTGGATAACTACATGATAATAAGTTGATTCAAACTTCAAGACATGCCTAAATAAACAAAATAAAGCAATGAGACAACTATCGAAAGAAATTATTCTTTAGAAGAAAGTTTATTACATACAGCGTTGGAAATTGAGGCCCAAACGGTCCAGCCCAATAAATAAATTGAATAGCCAATGATATTTCAGCATTCACGATTACAAATAAAATATTTTATATTTTTAAACATTATAATGTTTATAATAAATCATCAATTTTCAATTAACCTACTAATTCACTTAATTCCTCCTCCTCCCCTTCTTCTAATTACTCAATCATCAGTATTTCCGTTCACCGACACATTGCTTGTATTCCATTGAATCTGGTTTTCGTTTCTAATGTCTTTTATAAAAGATTCGCCATTACTTATTTCACTTTCTTGTCTTCAATTGAAGCAGCATAATTTCAGAATGGAATTTTCTTCATGATTCACCAACTCCAGTTTGTCACAATTAAATACTCAATTTTTAAAAACTGATGATATTTCTAAATTAAGTAAAGTAATTTCCAAATTAGGCTACTATTTATGGTCATCCGACAAGGACAAAAGTTTGAGGTTCACTCTCAAGTAAAAAAAAATATCTTCCTTTTTTTTTTGGTATGTGTAACTTGGGAATATCATCAAAGCAAGCACTTGGTTTACACCTTAGTGGCCTGAGGTTTATACTCAAGCTACCCTATATAAAGGATCCATGTTTTAAATATATAAGCTTTGACATTTATCATATATTCAGAAATATACTGCACTTGGGATATACATAGCAAATTAAATCACAATCGTCAGTAGATAGTTTATTTAAAATGATGATTTGATTTTTTCAAATCTCTTTCCTATCTTGTTGAATAACCCTTTTTGAAAAGGCTATTTTTATTGGATATGTAATTGTGAGCCCCACTATACAACAGAGTCCAACCGAACCAATTGCTACTTTTTTTTTACTATATACGCTAATTGGAGTCCAATATGTAAATTGCCACATTTAGAAAAATTTTGGTACAGAAAAATTACGGTATTAGAACGATAATTTATCCATTGTGGCGCCCACAGCTCTAACAGAATTCACAAGTCCTCAATTGGATGTACAACTAATCCTGTTGATATAATTCAAATCGACCGTAATTGTCAATCTGTCAATTGGTATAAGAATATGAACGGATAGCTCTATTGAACCTGACACCTAAGTTCAATATATCGAATTAATATTTTTTGGAAATTATTCTACAAGCTTGCAGTTGCACACAATCAGGATGTAAAACTCAGAGGACCAACCACTGAAGCTTTTCACCGCTACCACTTGAATGACAAGGTGTGGAAGGATCAGATTGATTGATTTCTTAAAATTTCATAAAAATAAATAACAATTGTTTCATTATGTTGGAGGTCAAAAAGGAAGGTTGTAAATTCGTGATGGACAAGTAATTCAGTATGTTTTCAATATCGAGAAATGGTGTGTTAAATACAGAAAAAATATGAAAAACATACGAAAAATCAATATAGTAATAGAACTTGTGTTTTCCATATTAATATGTTTTCCATATGTTTCATACAAAACAACAAAACATACTAATATTAATATTAATTATATATAATACGGGAAATATACTCTTCTCTGTAAAAGTTTTTTATAGGGCATAGCAATTAATAACATTATAAGTCTTTACAAAGCTTTTAATGTTAAAAAAGTTAAGTGATGCACACAATATAATAATATTTCTTTATCAACAGAACTTGTTTGATCATTCGTTATTGTTGAAGTGAAACCCTTACGCAGGTGAAGTTGATAAGCCGTACATGAGTGGCTGGGTGTTTTGACTTATCAAAACATGAGATTTATAAAACAAAAAAAAAAAAGAAAGATCATAATAATATTATTATTTAATATAAGTCGGTCTGCTCAATCAATTGTTTAAAGGATTTGATACATATAAAACATCCAATTGCTGCGCCACACCCCGAAATCAAAAAATAAAAATCACATGACCAACTTAAATATTTTATTTTTTAAAAACTTGTTCCTAAACTTAAAGAAAACTGTAAAAATGACTTACCCATCCAAATATAAAAAGACAATTAAAAGAGTGCGAGAGCATAAATTGGAAAAAGAGCATGTTCTATATAAACATTTAATAAACGTTCCATATCACGTGATCTGTGTCAATTTTGCCAGGAATTACCTAAATGAAATGATACACATCAAACCCTTTTCTGTTTGGAAGTGTGGTTACTTTATATTAAATGTTAAATTCCATTATGGACTAACAGCCACATGGAAAGAAAGGGAGGTGAATAGTCGGCCCAACCAATCTGATATAAATCAGATATGGGGGGTAATTATTTGTTTATGTTTTTTATCTGTTATTTTATAAATGTAATTGATAATATAAATTTAATAAACATAATAATACAACTACATCGTTAAAAATAAAAATAAAAAAACAATCCTTTTTGAAAATAAAATAGAAAAATTAAATTTTATTCACATAATTATCAATTTTTAATCGTTCTTTTGAATTAAATATATTTTTGACTTTCCTTTTATTAATCTCAATTCATTATCAGTTAATTGTGACTTGTCTGTTTGTTGTTAAAAGTATAATTTTTGATTTTTTCTATCGACAACAAAGCATTTTTATGTAATACAGGTGAAGTAGAAAGAATTATTTCAGGCATATTATTATTAGTATCATTATTATCACTATTATTATTAGGAAACAATGTTGAAAGAATTCTTCATTTTATTTGACAAAAGTGATGTGTATGTGTAGATAATCAATTAGAAAACATATAATTTGTTGGCCAGTCTTTTCTCTGTCAATAATAACAACAATAACAAATAATAATTGTAAAAAGAAGAAGAATAAATTTTTTAAATTTTTTTTTTCAATAATAAACAAGTTTATGTTGCACGGGTTCGTTATAGAGAGCATTATTTATTATATAAATTTGTATTTGGTTCCCCCAAAGACAGTTCGTTATACGGAATAAAGAGTTTAACTATAAAGTTCGTTATATAGAGCAAATTTCATTAATAAAAAATCGGGACAAAAATCTTAGTTCGTTATAGAGAGCAGTTCACTTCTCGGAGGTTCGTTATAGGGAGCTTTGACTGTAGTAGTACTATTTGCATTGCAACGGAGCAACAAATTAAATACTATGTACTGTAAATAAAGGTTCTATAAATAAATTTTTTTTCGAAAATCATTAATGCTACAAAAATCAATTAAAACTATTAATTAAAAAATAAATTCCACCAATTCCACATAATTAAAATTATTATTCTTCCAATTCTACACGATTAATAATCTCTCTGTCAAAAAGTCTCAGCCACCACTGCTCTGCTATCTTTTTCTTCCAAAAAATGTGTATATGTTATATTACTACGAAAATGTGAATTAGGTTTATTAAAACAAATCAGGCCCAACCAGAAAATATATATTTAGCACAAAGATATGAGCGTATCAGTGAATGAGGTTGATGACAAAGTTAATGAAAGGCCGACTGATGAAGATATTCTTATTCTTTTGTACTAATTTAAGAGGAAGGTGCGGTTTAACTATATCTAATATTTCAATAAATGAATCTATATAGAGGCTTTTGAAACTGTATTTAATTTCTTTAACAAAATAATTTACAATGGATTATAATAAATTGAAAGCCATAAATTCATTGAAAAAAAAAGCAAAAACTTATAGCATTAAACATTCAAACCAAATGAATATCATATCACCAGCTTTTCAACAAATAATTTTTTTGCCTATTAACTGTAGTGAGCAGGGCTGGAAATAGGATCTGAATAAATAATGGAAATTTTCTCCTGAATGCTAAAAAATTTCTAATACTAAGGAAAAATATCCAACAACTCTTTTTTTTCAAAAGTTAAAAATTTCTGATTAGCTAATTTTTAATTCCACGCGCACATGAAATTCAAATTTCAAAAAACGGACTCAAAAAAACTTTTTAAAACTTACCCTATAAAACCTTATTTAGAATCAAGCTCTCCAGAGGCTCTGAAACCTTTCATATTAACACTCAAGCTTCTTCTGGGATGAAAACTTCTTATGGCAGAAGCAAGCATTGTGACTCTTCAAAGAAAACTGTTAAAGAAAGTGCAGTTTCGAGTTGATACAAGAAATTCTTCTTAGGCAGTAGATAGGATCGTTACAGGCAACTTTTTGGCTAGCATGCCAGCAGCCTTCTCTGGTCTGGGATGCAGTCTCGGTAAACTCCAGGGCAAAGCGACCCACTGGTATTCGGTTGCATCACCGTATCATCGGGGGATTAACCTGTGTACATGAGGAAGATGTGAGAATGACTGTAAAGTATCCAAGGTAGTGTGCGTGCTTCAACACCTGCAAATTTCTGATGATCAAACATCGCATATCGAAATGTCTTTTTTTCAACATTTGCTGCCTTTAATTATTTAATATTATTTAATATTAATGTCATTATTAATATTGATTATGAAAAAGCAAATTACATAATCTTCATAAGTATCTTATAGTTACCCAGCAAGTTCTACTCCGCATTTTGATATATAATATTTATAAATCAAAGTTATCAATACAAATATAAAAAAGAAAAATCAATTCGTGTCAACAAAAAAAAATAAATTATTACGTTTGCTGATCAAATAATAATTTTTTTTAAAAAAAAACAATGCCAAAAGAAAAAAGAAAACTAAGTCAAGAAAAAATAAACAAAATAATAAGGAAAAAATAATAAGTGATTATTAAAAGAATGGTGGTGGTGGTTATCGCCACTTGTCGTCACCATAGTATCATTTAATAAAACCATTCTTGCTTGATAATGCTTATTTTAAAACACGTGGTTAGTAATTTTTCTTTATATTGAAATCACTTAAAAAATTAAAATTAATAATAATATTATTTGGACAAATAAAGGGAACGAAATATTTTCAAATTTGAGCAAAGCTGCAGGCTTAGCAGCCACGATTTCAGCAATGAAATCAGGTATGTACATATATAAATACATATACATAAATATAGTACATGTACATATTTTAATACCTAATAAGCAATTGCTTTTTTTAGCAGATCTCAATGAAATCCAAGAAATTAGGAACCTCACAAATAAAAAACTATTTAGTATTTTACCAATATATGGGATCAAAGCAGGGTTGGCAAATGTGCTGTCCATTTATGGTCTATTGGTGATTTATTGGGTCCATTAGTGTAATAATAACCATATTTAATATTTTATTAATGGCAATGGACCAGTCAATTTGTTAATCCTGGATCAAAGCACTGATCCCATATTTTAAAGAAATGTGTGACATGCAAGAATGGCAAGCAAGATATACAGGATTTCTCATTAGAAATATTTATCAGTGAAATAGATTCTTTTAATTTGTTGTCTAAATCAACAAAATTTTGTGATGATCAATCTCCAACATTGATATTACTGATTTTTGGATGTTTTTGTTAATTTCCATTTAAGAATGCTTTCCCAAATAACTATCTCATCAACAGAAAAGTAATATCATTTTCTTTTGTTGCATCACTTAATGCATTATTAAAAACAGACAATGAGCTGATATGTTAGATGTATGTGCACAACCTCTCATTAAAAAAATTATTTTGGTATAAGAAATAGCCGATCACATAATTAAATCACAAAAAAAAAAGGAATACCCAAAATTATGTCTAACTTTCTTTTTAACTATGTAATGATAATTTATTCAATTAATTAAATCTGGTTATATATTTATTATCAGTAAATAAACTAATTATAGAAAAAAATATAATGCTTAATAATTTAACACTGTTTATTTTTTATCAATTATTTGAAAAACTTCCAATTCATCAAATCTACCATATGCTATATTGATAGAGTTACTATAAGTCACTGGGCTACTACCAACACTACCATTTATATTAAACCAAACATCGCAATTATAACCAAAATGAGGCAAATAAGAAGGATCACACCAAATTGCATACTTCCTATAACTATCATTAACATACCTAAATTGTGCAGTATTAATATCATTTCTATTATTAATATTAAAAATAAAACTTTCAGTCGTATTTTTATGACCATATCCATTCCAATCAAGTGGGTTATAACCACTAACTATTTGTTCTGAATTTTGTATTCTGCCAACTGAAAGAGTTTTGTTGATATTATCACATTTTTGATGAAATATAGCTGCATTTAAACCATCTCTGCTACTACGATATGTAAGTTTGAATTCATATTTGACTTCCCTGAATGAGACATATGGGGGACTTTTTCTATCAATCCAACTTGCAAAAAGCAAAATAAGATTTTGATTAATTGTCAATAAGTTCAACCTTGGTGGTAATAAATTCAATGTTTGTTTTCTATCAGGAAATAAATAATGTTGTAAAAGGGAATCCCGTAAAGTCATAGGAAAAAGTTTATGATATGGAGTAATTTTAAAATCAAAATCATCTTTAGAAATACCCTGAAATCTTATTAGAGGAAAAAATTCTTTTAATGTATTGCCTAAATCAACAAAATTTTGTATTGGCCAATCTTCAACATTGATATTAATGATTTTTGGATGTTTGGCCAATCCCCACTTAAGAATGCCTTCCCAAATAACTATCTCATCAGCAGAAAAATCATCTCTTTTGAGAATTTCCAATAGAATTGGTTTTTCCAATGATTTAAATTCACTTGATTCAAATAATTTATTACTATATTTACAAATTTTCAATAAAATATTTCATCACATATTCATAAAGCAACTCAATACCAAATTCATCTGCTGCAGTTAATAGTTCCAATACTTCAGCACCAGAATAATTTTCAAATTCAATTTTACATGTATATAAAAATCTT
Organism: Entrophospora sp. SA101; assembly: GCA_958430865.1. NCBI lineage: Eukaryota > Fungi > Glomeromycota > Glomeromycetes > Entrophosporales > Entrophosporaceae > Entrophospora > Entrophospora sp. SA101. The sequence goes on along the minus strand of CAUDNR010004323.1, from coordinate 79,784 downwards.
ACAAAATAAATAAATTACTAAACAGGTTATTATTATTATAATTTAATACAATAATAAATTTATTTAAACTTACTTGAGAATAGGTTTGAAAATTTTTTCATTGATATTAGCTTTTTTAATAATACAATATCCATTTTCTTTTGTTGCATTACTTAATGCATTGTTAAAAAATGGGCAATGAGCTGATATGATAGGTGCATGCGCATGAACTTCTTTAATGTTAGATTCTACACCAATACATATTTTTACATCATAAAAATTTTCAGTATTTAGCAACCTCTCATTTTCATTAAAATATTTTTCAAGTAATGAATTCATTTTTTGAATGACCAATCACATGTTAATAAAAATCCATTATAAAATTTAATTTTTTGAGAAATAAAACCAAACATTAAGAAGTCCATACACATGCATCTACGTATCAGCTCATTGTATATTTTTTAGCAATTCATTAAGTGATGCAATCCTATACTCAAACATGAATAAATTTATTATTATCTATTTAATTTTATTTTTATTAAATATAATAACAATAATAATATGTTTATTTTGAAAGGTTTTATATGCATGTAAGGTTTGAATTTGAAAATTATTCTAGAGCTGAAAAATTTAGAATCAAAAAGTATATGTTTTGTAAATATAGTTATTGAACCAAATGAATGGAAAAACCAATTGTATTGGATAGATATTCTCAAAGAAAAGATATTTCTATTTGAGTGAGATCGGTGGAGCAAAAAGACATTCTTTTTATTGCTTTAAGGTGTTTCTTGGAAACTTTTATATGTTGGACATGGAGATTGAGTATCAAAAGTTTAACATTTTTAATTTTTTTAAACATTTATCACCAATACTGACCAAACTTAATAATAATATTATTATTACATGAATACCAAAAGGATAATAAAATACTTGACGAAAGAACAGATGCAATAACGTGAGAAGGAAGGAAAGTCCAAACAGTGATTGATAAAGGATTAAGATTTTGCATGATAAAGTCTAGAAAAGTTGGAAAAAGTGATCATTGTAGATAAATGACCAATTAATTAGAAAATGTAAACTGGTAACTGTAATTAAATAGACAACAAGAAAAAAATTTCAAAATAACATGTTTAAATTGAAGAAAGAAATAAGACACCAGAGTATAGAAACATAAATGAAACGAAGGGATTTATTTTTTAATTCGAATGAACTTGCAAGAGATTGAGCAGTAATGCGAAAACAATAAATGTATTATTTAATGTTTTTTCAAATGTTCATCTCTAAATATTGTTTACCTTTCTTTGCTAGATAATTCTTTTGCCTTCTCTCTGTACCGATGATTGTTTTAAACTGGCTGCATATCGTTTGATCCAATTTTCTATTGTTGTTGTTTCAGGTCATCCTCAGAACCAATTTCACCTTCATACACCAAATTTGAAGTTTCCTTTGCTGTCATTCAATCTGATTTATTTACATTAACTGCCAAAAAATAATCCTCAGGTAAAATTTTATTCTTCTAGTCACTCGTTTTCTCCATATTTTTGGTTGTCTTTCAAAGCCCATCTATCCTTTTTTTTAATTCAAATGTTGTTGATATACAGTATATAAAGTAATAAAAATAAAAATACTCACCTTCGATTCATTTATTTAATAAGGTGTTATATTAGCGCAACCAGCACTCTTCTCCTAATATTTTATCAGTAATTACGTGATCTATAGCAACAGTTGTTGCTTCCATCGAATAAAAAATTGATTTCAATCAACAAGTCAAATGGAAAAAACAAAACGCCTACCATAATTATTCAACAAAATTTTATCATCAAAACCCAAAATGCTTGGTCCAGAAAAAATTTTCGTTTATCACTTCACTTGGTGTTGAATAAATAATATGTATTACAGCTATTTGGGTAATAAATCCTTTTTCAGTGTATTAATTATTATTGTTGATTATTGCATTATATATTTGTCAAATGGTTAAATGATATCAGTTGGTAGCATACTTGCCGTCGAAATCCCTGAATTACGGCAATTTGGCATTACGGTACGCAGTAAAACCGTAATTCCGCATCAACATAGAATAATAACCACTTCATATTGATTCTTGAAATGATCCCAAAATTTAGACTCCTTTTTCTTATTTGACCACAATTGTAAAATAAGATTATTTTATTTATTTATTGTAATCAATATGATTATCAGTTATTTAATTTTATGGAAATAAATTTGATTAAATTTCTTTATCAATAATAAAATGATAAAAGATTTGCCGAACCATCAAATCTTTAACTTCTGGTGGAACATCGCATGATTTCAGATCATTAACTCCTTCTATAAGCCATGTCACCTATTTCCTTCAAGTTATTAGTATTTGAGAATGGAATACTTACAACTTGGTGTAATTTGTAGGATGAATGTATTTTCTTTTATTTTAAATAACATAATTACAAATGCAAAGGCGTAGCCTTGATTTAGAATTTATTTGAGACAAGCACAATTCAAATAAATTATAATAACAATAATTTTTCTATCTACAGGTTTCTCTCTTGCAACACAAATAATTATCAACGATCGTTGATAATATCCTTTGTTTACCATCCAATCCACAATTGTTTATCTGAATTGAAACAGTTGTATAATCTAAAAATCAACAAGGAATATTTCTTATTGTTTATCACTAGTAAACTTGAAAATGACGGTAACAATTCGCGAGTTTATTTAGAACATGCACGTTGACTCAAATTCGGAATTGAAGTAAAGAACTTTCAAATTACAAGATGCTTACTTATTAAAGTACTTAGAATGTGTAAGTTGTAATAGCATATATTGGAGATTTATTGGATCTTTTTCCGGGGGTTATGGCTTAAAATCCTAGGTTCGTCACTAAACAACTATCACGGAGAAAGAAATAAAGTTGTCATTTGCCTCTAGTCAGACGTTGTCATTTATGCTATAGCAAAAACTTTATAAACCATCATCAAAGAAATCAACGATTTTAACAGATTACGAAGGCAAAAGTTCAATATTATTTATCATCATGCAAATATTACCGTAAAGTCTGGAAAGATAGCATCCCCTTTTTACATATGTGTAACATTTTTTTTATATTGACGCTCAATTGTTTTAAAGTAGGGGGTGCTATCTTTCCAGACTTTACGGTACAAAGACATGGTTCAAAAATATTAATAAAAAAATGTGAACGCGAATTCATTGTTTGAAACAATACGATCGATCTAAAGACCCATATTGGTGCGTGATAGTATTAGTTTCCAAAACTATAACATAAGTCCTGACTTTTGATTTAGTTTTGACGACCAACGCTAATGCGTAGTTTTTTAAAAATGAAATGTTTAATTTTTTAAGGCATTTCCAAAAATGGAAATCACATGATATAGTTTTTGGTTAAATTATTCAGTATTTTTAATTTCTAAACTCCCTATTGAATAAGGGTTTGGGGATAACCAACTGACACTAATTATTGGTAAAGTAATAGTTAATCTGAAAAGTTTTATTTATTTATTATTTCAGAAAAAGTTTTTTACAAAGTCAAAGTTCGACTCGGTTTTTTTTTTAATATTTCTGTAATTTTAGTAAACAAATAAAAATAAATAAATAAATATGGATAAGTATATGATAAGATAGATTTAAATTTTAAAATAAAAATAAAAAAAAATAAAATAAAATAAAATAAAATAAAATAAAATAAAATAAAATAAATAGAATAGAATAGAATAGAATAGAATAGAATAGAATAGAATAGAATAGAATAATAAGAAGAAAACAACGCAAATATCTTAATGTTTAAATAAATTAAATTGAATGAGTTTAAAAGGATAATAAATTTAATTTCTACATATAGTTAATAGTATGACACACTTTAAATACCATCTATTTTGTACCAATTTCAAATTTCAAAAAAATAACTAACGAGGCTATTTTTTTGAAAATTGAAATTTGTGCAAGTTTAGGTAGCATTTAGACCGAGTAAAACTATAAGCTATAGAGAAATTAAACAAATTTACCCTGGTTATTTGAACGTAGACAAATGTCATATCAAAAAATTTTCTCTCGTTCAATTTGTAAAAAATTAGAGAGAGAGAAAATTCACTGATAAGACATTTGTCTATATTTAAATAATCAGCCTAAATTTAACTATCCCGACTATTAAAGCGGTCGTTAATACGATGGTGATGATGATGGTGATGATGATGGTGATGATGATGATGATGATGGTTGTCGTTGTTGTTGTTGAACACTATTACCATTTGATGTGATACTGTCGCCGTTTAATAATATTATTGGAACTGTTTTTAGTGCAATAGTGGAAATGTTGTCTTGGGGTTACTTCTAGGATGTAATTTCGATGGTATCGTTAATCCGATTTGGTTCGAATCCCACGCTTGATTGTCAAAGAAAATCAAATTTAATATTAAAATCTAAAATAAAGATTGCTAATTGATTAATTAATATTAATAATAATAATTACCAGCCATTGGATTTAATAAGCATGATGATTTATAATTATTATTAATTTTATTATTAAGAAATGTCTTTTTGTCTTTTTCTTCGAATTCTACTTTAAATTTTTTCATGCTTTCAACTTCTTCATTCGTAAAATCCCCATTTATGTTTAAAATACTTGATTCGTCGAAACAACATTTATAAAGATAGAGTTTCTCTCGTATTTCTTTTATTGTTGGCCTTTTGGAAGCGGCACCATCCATGCATTTAGATGCCATTTCTATTATAAATTTTGGCGTATTATTAGCAAATACTGGTCTTTTATTATTTAAACAAATGTCCAAAGCAAGCTGACGATCATGATTCTCGTTTGGAAATGGTTGTTGGCCACTAGAAATTTCTGACATTATAACCCCCAAACTGTAAGTGTCACAATTTTCAGAATAGTAACCTGTCATGAATACTTCAGGTGCTGTGTAGGGAATTGTACAACTGAGATTTTCTCGTGATTGTTGGTCATTGTATGCGCTTGATGAGCCAAAGTCGGATATTTTTGCAGTTTGGTTGTCGCTTATTAATACATTTCCACTATGTAGATCGCCGTGAATATATTTTAGATTATTTATCTGTTCAAGAGCTTCTGCGATGTCGCATATAATGGAAATTTTTTGCTTCCAAATGAGTTTATGGTAATTATTTTTCAAAAAATTTTGCAAACTTCCGTTTTGTGCATATTCCATTACGAGTGTAAATTCATTTTTAATTATTGCTACGCCGTAAATTGTTATAATTTTGTCGCTATTCAAAAGCTTACTATGGTTTTCCAACTAAATAGTAAAAACGAAGAAAATAATTAATTAATTATCATAATTAGTTTCTAAAAAAATTATAAAATGAATGAGATTGTGAGAACTTACTTCTTTTATAAACAATTTTATTTTCTTGTCTTTGTTTTTCTTGTTAATTTGTTTTAAAATAACCGCAGTATTTGCTTCGCGATATTTTATATTATCCTTTATGCAACGCCTTCCTGGCCCCCACACTCCTTCATATATCGAACCATTGCCACCCTTACACAAAAAATTAGTGATTTTTACATCACATTCCTCTATTAATTCTAAATATTTTCCATCATATGATGATGATTGAGATTGTGATAACGAAATCACATTGTCGATTTCTTTATTGCCACTGGTCTTTTTCGAATTTAATGAGATAAGGTCTATTTCCGATTCATTACTTTTTTCAATTTGCATTATTTATTGTTATTATTTTATTATTTAATTGTTTTTTATAATATTATAATAATACATTAGACCAGTGGCAATTTAGGATGATTTTTTTATTTTGAGGAAGAATATTTATATTATTGAAGAAATGACTAATTAATTTCGTTAAGCGACAAAATTAATTTTATTATTATTAGAACAAAATTATTTGAATTTACAAAGGCTTTTATGCTGTTTCATAATTACGGAAAATTTTTTTTTTTTTATTTTTTTATTTTTTTAAAGATAAGATTTGATTCTAAGAAATACTAATATGTATTTGTATGATGACATTGCATTCATAATTTGTATGATCTATACTTTAAAAAAATTAAAGTTTGTTAAACACTTGATAAACAATGGGCTTAAAAAAAGCTAAAAAACTACGCTCAACAAAAAGATCGTTGCACTAAAAACAATAGTCTAGTGTGTTATTGTTGAAAAGACGTCAGATATGGAAATGATTCTCAATGGATCGTGTCAATGCAGTCATTTTAAATTCCGTAGTACATCAATAATCACCTTACATTTCTTTCACAAATAATAAAGCAACAGCAAGATACAAAATCGTTTAAAGGGAAACTTTGAGAGATAAAATTTTCAAATCTTTCGTCAATCTTTTTACTCAATAAGTACTCACTCAACTCTGTATTGTTACTCGCATCAATTTTTGTCCAATTTTGGACATTTTGTTAGGTTCAGAGATTTTATTTTAGCATAATTAATTGCAAAACTCGGCTGAAATTAGGATTTATACTTAATCATATAATTTAAGGCAATCACTCAAGTCAATGTCATTATCCAAAATATTCAAAATTTCTAAAATGTTCTTTAAGATTTTTCTGAATGCCATTTATTATACTCTTTCCAGAGTATAATATATATTATTCCCTCATTCATTAATCATTTCACCTCTTTGCATTGATTGCTTCCGTTCTATTGATTGGCCATTGCCGCTTCGAGCTTACGTCCAAACTTGTTTAGTAACATTTTACTTTCTCTCTTTGGGTCTTTGATTTGCTGTTTGCCATATATTTAACCCTTAATTGGAAATAATAAAGGTGTTAAAGCTTGGGATTTGTTAACCTCAATTCGGATTGGGCAAAATGAGAGAACCTTGCAAAGTAGCGTGTTACAATCGAGTTTAACTTCTGACATTTACTAGCATCTAAATTAATCAACAAAATTTATTACAAACATGGAATGAGAGAAAGTTCACGGTTATTATTGCTTGGTCAAGAAAATTAATTATTAGGATTGAGAAAGTTGAGTAATTTGTTTTCACTAAATCAGTTTTTCTAAACTTAAATTTAATACTAATTAAGACAAAAATATTTGTTGTTTGATCCTCGGAATAATATAATCACTTCAAATTTTGTAAGTATAAAAGAATTCCAAGCAATAGAACCTTTTCAATTAAAATTTTTATTTTCTTTTTTTGGTTATATTTAAAAAAACACTCTTTCCTTACACAGATAAATATAAGATTATCTCCTATTATCGAATTACGCCACTATTAGAAGAATTCTAAGCAATAGCGAGGTGAAACATTGCTCCTTATGTTATTAATTTAATATCACTATTCAATAATACTTAAGAAAGGATTACTTGTAAAATATATCAAGAAGAACAGGGATAACAAATTTGGATTTGCTGTCCATCTTTACATTGAACTCTGACAAAAGGATAGATTTGTAAAACTATGAAAATTTTCTATTAAAAATAAAAATATTTTTATTGTAGAGTGAACAACAGTATAATGGTAATCATCATAGAGTTTCAAATTTAATTCTTTCAATCTCTCCATCCGAAAATTTCATCTTCGTTTTGTTCTTTGATAAATGAAGTTTTTGGTGGATAGGTCTGACGTTTAATGCATTCATTCAACTGTTTAACTTTCTGCCATATTTGAAAATTATTGAAATCTACCTGGATGACATATATGAACTCTTTTTTTGATTTTTTTGGTTTTCCCTTCTCATACTACTTCAGTACTTCAGGTATATGATATGAGTGGGACGGGTTTAAAAATACTAATTATAATTATAAGAAGAGGGAGAGTTTTATAATTGCAGCAATACTATAATTGTGATATTATAAACAAATGGTTATTCAAGCTTCATCCATAAACTCATCATTAATATCTCCAATAAGTAATCATGAAAAATACCCAACAGTCTGATCACCGTATCATTTTAAAAATAGGGATGGATTTGTATTTGTGCTTGAATAATTGATTTCTACAAGATTATTTAGCGATGTTGGTAATTCATATTCATACCAACGATCATTTAGATCGGTTTCTAAACCGTCTAAAATTTTTCTAGCAATTTTGACAGCCTCTTGGTACATTACGTCGTTCTCTAAATCTACAAACTTATATACTTGCTGCTGTTGTTGATGATGATGTGGTGATCGTGGTAGTGGTCGTGATGGCGAATGCTGCTGGTGTTGTGATGATGGTGGTGGTGAAAGTGGCGATTTCTGCTGTTGTTGTTGAGCCTAATATAAATCAAGAAAATATGAGAGATTGCAATATCTTTATTTGAATATTTTAAATGTAGATAGATAGTAATAAAATGCATACCGCCAAATCCTTTTCGTACTGTTCCAATGCCGTATCCCTCATTTGGAGGTAGGGCTAACCCAATAAATAAAGCATAACATAGTGAATGGATTATTTAACAAATTGTTGTATTAATATATATTATCTATGTAAAATTACCTTTTTATCTTCCTCGGACATATTTCTCCACACTTCACCCAGTAGTGAATTAATTTCAGTACTTTTTATACCCGGTTTTTTAGCACTAATCTCCATTCTATATTTAGAAATTAATAATTGGCCATCATCAATACATCATCGTCAATATACAGCAAATAAATAAGTAAATAAATACCTTTTGGTCATTGTGAAAAATATGAAAGGGTTTGGTGGCTTCTTTAAACTAAAATTGGGAATTTTTTTAGCCTTTTTTCCACCCTTGTCATCTCTAACGCTGGAATTTTTGCGTTTTTTAACATTAGTGACGGGTGGAGAAGTTACGGTGGTAGATGATGGTGTACTAACAGGAGTTGTTGTTGTTGAAGAGGCGGGTGATGATGATACTGCGGTATAAATTGGAGAAGGAATTATTTTTTGTTGTTGTTGCAATTGATTGCCGGTTAAAAATGTTGCACCATTCGGTGTGGCAGTAGAAATGGGAGAAGTGGAAGTAGCTGCATTATTGAAGGAACTCGTATTGACATCAATAATGAGCATTTAAAAAGTTCTAATAATAACAATAACAGTAATGAATAACTTCAATTATATGAGTAAAACTTTTTTATGAAAAAAAAAAAGAAAAATAAGAGAAAAGTAGCAAATGTTATATAATCTAAGTAATGGATATATTAATATAGTGGAAAAAAGTAGTTTATCTGAAATTTTTTAATAATGTGTAACTTTTCATTATTACATTACTCAAAAAATTGCAGTTTAAATAGTTTAAATAAACTTGGCTTTTCGCTGCGCATTGTTTCCATTGGTCAAAAAAGCGACCTATTCTAAAAAATGATGGGGTTAATGAACCATCTCGCCAGTTCATCTAGCGAAGGTTTCCTCCATCCGAATCCAAGTATAAGCATTTTATGATTGATTAATTCATTAAAAAACTTTATTTATTATTCTTGTAAATCGAACAATCAAAAAATTAATTTATATTAAAAGAATTTTCTAAAGAATCAAAAAACAACCGCAACAACTTTACTAGCAAACGACAAACTTATCAAGTTCCATATTCTAACTGCTCATTACATTTGAGCACACTAAACTTGCCTGAAACTCATCATGCTTCTTGATTTGACAAACACTCTGCAGTCACGGATACAATTCCTTTACTGGTCCTATAAAAATGAAGAAGAATTACAAAAAAACATTTTTCTATATGTAATTTCCATATGTAATAAAATCACATCTGGTAAATTGGAAAAATGTAATGTTCCTTATATTTTCCTTACATTCATTTTTTTATAAGGTGACCCTGATGCATGACCTCTACCCCATCACCATATGAAATGATTGTCCTTCTTGAGCCACACCTATTTTCATAATCAATAAATGTTTTGTAATACAAATACTGATGAATTGCAATTATTTTCGAAGATTAAATTTTGTGGATGGGTTAATTCTTATTAAAAACTTGGAACAAAACAATGATGGAGAAGAGCATCTCACATAATAGTATTTTCAACTATAAGTGGTATAATATTAGTTGTAATAATACCATTTATAATTGTTATATTATATATAGGAAGAGTTATATTTCCAAGTGTTATGGTGAAGAATTATAATATTGTATTTATAATATTTTTTTTGGAAAAAAATTATCATCATTTATATAGTTTATTTCTATATATTTGTGCCTACTATTTTTTTGTAAAGGTTGCTACTCTTGACATTCCATTTGAGTATATTTCTGATTACTTATTCATAAAGAGTTTTACAATCGAGAAGGCATTATATTGATTTTAAAGTATTAGAAACTATGAAGCTCTGGCAGTATTAAATAACCTGTGATTTACAAGCAAATTTGCACCCACGACCATAAATTTTTTAGCCAATTAGGTGAAATACAATGAAAAGCTTTCATTTCTATTGGTACAAGTTCAATGTCGTCAATAGCATTCGTTTTTTATTCATTCGGTATATAATTACCTTATTTTTATTCCAGTGTATTCCTGCAAGAGAGATATCAGTCAGCAAAAAAAAATATTCAATTAATGAATCGAATAAAAGAGATTCAAAGAACCACTTTTTCTAAAAAGTAAATAAAGGTAAAATTTTTCTAATTATTATAAGATTATTGTAAAAGTGATAACAATCAAGATAAATTTTAATATTTCACCGAATAGATGGATAATTTTGATTTTCAGAACTCTTGGCACGTTTTTGACAAAGGTGAAAATACATTCTGTTCAAGTATATGATTAGAAAGCTTTATTTTTAATGGAAAGTCTTGTACAATAATAATAAGCTTATATATTTGACGGTAATACATTTTCGTCATGTAACATCTCGTCAGTTGACTAAATTTCGTCAGGTATCTTTATTCCATATTGATTTGCTAATACTCTACGGTTTTTTGGATGAAAATGATTGTTGTGGAGATAATTTTAATAAAAAAAATTTTTAATTATATAAATTTCGGTTATATAGTAGTGACGTTAGCCGATAGAAAAACCTTAGCGGCTAAGAACTTAAATAAATCCCAATTGATAAAAAAACTTTCAGATGGTACTAAACTTTCCAGTATTATTATTACTACTATTATCGTTATTGTTACTATAATTATTATTACTATTACTTACTATTGCTATTATAATATCCCGCCTTTAATGGTTCGAATAAGGTTTATTTGAATTATTTGTTTCATTCGTTATGAATTTGAGTATCCGAATTACAATGAAAGTTTATTCGAATAGAACGAATAAACGAATAGGACGAATAATTTGAATAAAACGAATAATTCAAAAAAACGCGATTATATTTCCAAACATTCAATTAATAATAGCTTATCAGAGAGTTTTTTCATTTATATTATATAGTAAAAAATTTTTTGTGGACAATTCGAATACGGTGCAGATCATCTATAATCATTAATTGCTTATAGTAACAATTGGTCAACTTCAAAATACTAAAACAAAAAAA
>CAUDNR010004323.1:44764-55904 GCA_958430865.1 Entrophospora sp. SA101 | reverse complement strand
TATACTGAAAGTTCTTTCCCATCAAGTCCATCAAGTTCAGTTGCAGAGATGAACAAGAAGTGAAGTTTATAGGTTGAAAACAGTAAATCTTTCTGAAATTGTTATGATTTTAGGTACCTTTGTTAATGTTTTTATTATATTTTTATTATTATAATTTACTTTGTTATTATACAATACTACTGATCTTTTACATTGTCAATATTTTATATGAACTGTTGAGATTAATAAATCACGTTTCCTTTCCCTTACACTTGTGGTAAGCTTATTAACATTATTTAGTTTTTTTTTTTTTTTAACGTTTTATCAACCCTCTTTCATATATTTCTTCACACTGTTAGACATTTCTAAAAGATCATAATAATAATATCTATTATGTTATTGCTATATTTACAGGTTAAAACACATAATGAAATGGGATATATATTTATAATGTGTAAGATATTATTAATATTAATATACATTCATTATTTATTTTTTATTTATTCTGTTCATATTATTGAAGAAATTCCATCTAATGATCACAATGTTTAAACGATTGTATACAAGCAGGCATTATCCATTAACAATATACACAAACGGTGTTAAAGAATATGTTGGAGATTTCCTTTTTTGAAAAACTGTAGGTTAGCATGTTTGACAAAATAAATAAGATTTCCAAGACTAATAAATAGTTGTCAAGATTTTCAAAATATTTATATCGGACAAAAAATGTTCTATTCCAAAATTAGAATTTTTTTCACGCCTTTAATAATTGTTTAATAATTGTTTAAATAACTCCTAAGTAAATCTAGTATTAGTATTAATTCTGGCTCTGACTTTGGTAATAATATCCAGGCCAATCAACAATTTCAATGATACAATCATTAGATATATTTTCATTAATCTATCTATTTTTAATAATAAACTAGAATGATGAAAATGCACACAACCACCATTTTAAAAAAAAACAATACTTACTCTTGTCTTGTTCTCTTTCTTTTTAGCTCAAAGTCCTTTGTTTGGCAATTCTAAACTCTTCTAGTTTGCCTTTTACTTCTTGGGGTGTAAAATTTTTTTGTCTAAGGTAATTGGCTAAGTCGTGTTTTTTTTTTAATATTAAAGAAATTTGAAATGATTAAATTGTAGTTTTTGTAGTAAAATAAAGGTGTTTTATTTTTGAACAATTACAATCTTATTTGCCAAAACAAAATTATAAATAATACTTCAACCCTTGAATTCAGATATATATTTTTTTGGTTCACAAGTGGGAGATATGAAAAATTACATCATAAAACCCAAATTAAAAATAAAAATCTCAATATTATTATTATTTCTTTCTATGTTAAATTACATCTATTCCATCATCAGTGGTGCAGTAAGAAATCCATGATTTAACACTAACTCAAGACTATTGTTTTAGTAGCATTTATCCAATTCTTTCACAAAACTGAATTATACCTCCAAATTTCTTCTACATCCTTCATCATCTCTTTCAACATGTAGATATCACTAGCTGGATAACTCACCATTGATTTTTCATCAAATTTATTTAATAGCTTACTGTGAATTTGTGTTCATGTTGTATAGCATATTCACTAGCATCAATAATACAATAGCAACCATTGAATTCTATGGTGTTAGGACATCTGAGATCAATGACAGACCAACCATTTTGGTGGACCTTCAAAAGGGCATGAACAAAGCAATACATGGCAACTTGAAGAGTATTAAGATCACTAGGTGAACATGGAAGACCAACCGGTGTGAGCTCAAGATGGAACACCTTTTTCTTGATCTCGTTTCTTATTGCTGTCTCAAGAAAAGGGATATTATTGTTCACATAAAAGTTTTGTATTCTTCAATTAATTAACAAAATAACCAGTAGGTCTTCATCACATGAATGCAAAACGCACATCATATAAGATTGACTGACCTTTGGATTTCCAGATCATTGATAGAAAAGAAAACCTTTAATACTGAAGAATAATTGATTGTGATATGAGAACCCCAATGACTTGATGGTTCAATTTCACATCTGATTATTTTGTTAGATGGATATAATGGTTCTGGTCCAACTTATTTAAATGTGCATTTGCAGTAATGACTAATATTTAAAGCAAGCTTGGATGCATCTATCATTGAATTTTTTAATCATAAAGTATGCAAAATCTTTATTTGTAAAGAAACAGATACAATACCTGACTCTGTCTTCAACAAATGAAAGATTCAAATGCAATTCATCAACATATATTTTTCCACAAGTTAATTTATTGAAGATCACAATATTTCCACTAAATGCAATAGCAATCACAAATGATAAATCCTTGTAATGTGGTGGCCAATGGAATTTTCTGTATATATCAAGCTTAGCCTTTGCCACCTCTGCATCCAGCTGCTTCTCTTCCATAAGGACAATTGGAATATCGCCAACACAGGCATCAACCTGCTCACGTTTGAGTGTACTATTAGAAGAACAATCATAACTAATGATATTTAAGTGATGGTATTGCAGTTTCCGGAAATGACATGAAGAATGCTACCATCTTGAAAATGGAGTTCATCTTCTGAGGTTCTATCCTTGATGTTTCTCATGATGATACTAGCATCTTCACAGGTAGACAAATGACAGTGAAAACTAGAGAAACAGATAATGTTTGAATTTGGTAAGGTGTTTGACCGATCACAAGGCAGGTAATTGAAAATGAAATTGGGAATAAGATAGTTAGTTCTTTTAGATCCAAATCAAAACAAAAAAAAGTTGAAGTCATTGGATAAACTAAACATTGTAATCTAATGGCAAAAACTTGCATTAAACCTAAACTCACAAATATTAGCTTAAACCAAATTGGAAATGAAACAAATATGTATATCTTTTTCTGATGGTTAAGTCATCCATGGATAGATGAATATATGAAAAAAACCAAAGAAAGTAAGAGTTAATTAGAGTTGTAAATGGATAAATAATAAATAAATGAAATGGGACAAGAGAAAATGATTTTTTGTATAGTTTTTTAACACAATTTGTTTATTACCTTTTTTTTCATTTAATGAAAGCAATTTATTCTGCAATTTAAGAATTTGCTCATTTGTTCCATCCAATCCTTCTACCCTTTTTTCTAGATCTTCTTTTTCGTTGATATACTCTCCTTTTGTTCCCCTTTTCAATTCTCCAAATCTCTCTTCCAATCTATTCAAGTTCTTTGTTTCATTGTACTCGTTTTCTTTTTTTTTTTAAATGGTTGTCATTCTTAAAAGTATAATTTGGACCAATAATAAACAAGTTATAATCATTGGCACATGACTTGGAATTTATATGAAAAATTAAAATTGTCAGACCCAAAACCATTGTGAGTATTTGGGCACTCCGACAAAAATCTAACTTTCATTATTCTTTTTACTATTATTATTATTGATAATATTATTATTGATATTCGTATCCTCTTTGCTTTCATTATCTTTGTCATTTTCTCTTTATCAACCCACTGTTGGGTTTGCTTCTAATGTTTTCTCTTAGATTTGATAGAAGGCTGCAACGCCTCTCTGTTCAAGCAATTCATGAACTTCAAGAGCCATTTTGTTAAAAGAAAAATCTGGATCCAGTTCGCTCTTTTATCAAATAGATGATGATTAAGATTTTTTCAATTTGGGGGTATTTTTTATCACGAATTGATTTATTTTTGATTTTAATTTTCTTGGCTCTATTTTATTGATTATTTCATCAAAAATTTTTCTTATAAAATTTCTGTTTGTAATTCAACCAAACAATTACAAATAATTCAAATAGTAACTTTTATTTGAATAGAGACTTTAAAACAGTAAATAACAAGTAACACCAGTAACAAAGTCACTGTCATAAAGCATTCATATAGTTATTTCATCAATTTTATAATATAGAGTTGATTTTTGTGAAGCAAGAAATCAAAAAAGGGTCCAATAAACAACACGTAACAAAGCCCACTATTGAAGGCAAGCATTTTTTATTAATTATTGTTGATTAGAACAAATAATTATCAATTATTTAAACAAAGATAAAATTGAGTTAACAATAATTATTGAAGGATTTGTAGCTGTTTCCCGAGAATAGGTGAATTGGTGATGTTTTTATAATGTTTATAATGTTCACAAGGCGAGATTATTTTGGTGCCAATTAGACAAAAACAAAGATTATTTAAATCGCATAAAGTATCTCTTGAATATATGGATGATGAATTATATGCAATGACATTTCATAGAAGGATGGACTTATACATTTACTTTATAGTCAGCCAAGAAATAAAATGAATTGATAAATGTAATAATCCTTTTTAGAAATTATCGCCAATTTTGATCCATGAATGACGATTAGGATGATTTTGACCAGAACGTTGTCTCAATACATCAATTTTATTAAATGCTCAAGTTTTACAATAGTTGGATAGCTGACAATAACATCAAGAGCCAAGATTTTGAGTTTTTAACATTGCTTTCAACTTTGGTAATTAGAATATGTTTATTTTTCCACGGGAGATTAACGAGGATGATTTCTACATTCGTACCGATTGGGAGGAATCTCAATCTTTCTCAATAACAATGCAAAAAATTTTTGAGAAAAATATGTTACGAAACATCTAAATGTGAGGATAATAATAATATATAAGTTAATAATAATTAATATAAGTTAACAACATTAACGCACGGTTTTTATAATAATTTCGCATAGCGATAATAATATTATTAAGATAAAGGAAAACAAAGAATTTTTATTATCAAACAATGGTGATTTTATTCCAACTAAAAAGTAATAAAAATCACGTAATAAAAATTATCAAGAAAATTTTAAATCATCACATACAAACATATTATTATGCAGGCTTTAGAGCAATTATCATGTTAAATTTGTTTTTCTAAAATTTATTTTATTTTTAATTGATGATAAGGTTCTGGACTGGAAAATTTTATCTGCAAATCTTTAGAACTTTAGCTACGAAACAGTATAATTTTTTTGTTATTATTATTATGATGATCAATGTATTTGGGGATGTCTTGGTAGAAGCTAAAAAATCTAAAAAAAGTAAACCGGTTTTAGAAGAAATTCATAATAAATCCTATTATTATAAATTATTCTGATTATCAATCAACATGCATACTTGTTTCAATGAATCTACTCTAGTTTCAACGAATCTTAAATGAAATTTTCTTATAACCACTTCGTTGTAATGAAGTTATAATGTATTGCATAAAACATTCAAAAACCAGATTAAAGAAACAAAGAAATCATTTGCAAAGCTTAAAGCATACCATTTCCAAATATGTCAGTTTCAGAAAACATGCATAATCTGAAGATGATGGTTATATTGATATAGAAAAGTTTACACCGTCTAATTTAGATGATGCTGGCGATGGTATCGGTGCATACAAAAAGCGTGTTGATAAACTTCTTGATAATAAAGAAAAATCTGATTCATTAAATCTTCAAGTCAAAAGTAAAGGACGATCAAAACTTCGCAATTAAATATATGGTAAAGAACAAAAAAACCTGTATTTAGGTTTTACCTTTTCATTATTATATTTTTTTGATGCAACTTCTGACAACCCTCTCCGTTTTCTTGACTTATTAATTCGACATACTTGACAACTATTTTCTTCTATTTTCCTTTACTTATAAATAATTATTATATTATAAATGATTATTTTGAAATGGGATCCTTATTACTGCTATAGCAGGAGAATATAATATCATTTATTATGTGCGTTATAGATTCATGGATGTTGATCGTAAATAAAAAAGAAAGGAAAATATTATATACAAAACTTGGAATCTTCATAAATCATGCATCTTGTTTTTTAACAGTTACTTCCCACAAATCCGCCACCATACAACTTCTACATTGAATAATTGTTAAAACAGTCGTCAAGTATATTTTTGAAATTTTTTTATGTTTATATTAGTGCCGGTCACCAAAGAGATGAAAGTCAAAGCTAAAACTAAAAGTTATATGTCGAAAGTCAAAACCAGTTTCGACTTATGGCGAAACCTTTTGACTTTTGCACAGTTGCAATACTCTATGTTTTTGGAATTGACATTTGTTTGTATGATAATAAAGAAAATAAAAAAAAATTTATTTAGTAAATAGAATTTATCCAATGAAATATTGTTAAATGAGTGTGTTAGTATCCCATAATTAAAAAAAAAAAAATTTTCAGTAAATATATAATTCAAATTTTTTGCATTATTGGTAGATAGCTGATTATTCGATATTAGCTGATCACTGGTATCAATCTTCAGTTACAGGGTTTCTTATATATGGATTAGCATAAGCCTCCTTGATCAGGAATCAGGCGCTAGTCCATGTATGGGGGATCTTGGGGTTGACGTTGGAGCTGTAAGATCCAGTTATTCGCCTTGCAGACTGAAGGTATAAGTAAAGACATGGTAGGCTTCTGACTGACCATTCCTCACGGTGTGCGAAGTCGGCTGTGTAACGGATTTCCATGTTGAGAGGGTATTCATATCGGTTGGGTACCTGATCAGAGGAGCTGTTGCATGGTAACGTTAAAACTTTTATTATTTTTAATAAAAAAAATTATTTTATTTTTTTTTAATTTATTAAACCAATAATAAAATAAATTAAAAATTAGATATATATTAAAAATAAAAAAATACAAAATATATATTAAAAATAAAATAAAAAGCATTTCAATTATGAAAAACAGATTCCACTATACATTTGAAATAATGAATTATTAGTATGATTTCTCTACAATCTTGTATGGGTACACAATTTAGTTAATGATAACATTGATAATAACGTGTTGATGATACACATTGACAAAAATGGTAACGTGTTGATGATACACGTTGCTGATAACATGATAACATGTTGACAATACACGTTGATGATACACGTTGATGATAACGTTGATAACAATGTGTTGATGATACGTGTTGACAATAATAACGTTGATGTAATAGAGAGAGAAAGAAAGAAAGAGTATTCAATGAAATTATTAGAGCTCAAAAGACAACAATTGTTCATAAATTTCAATGGAAAAAAAATAATATTTGACAAGATTTATTTTTAACAAATATCATAAGCAAGCATTATATTGAACAATATCAATCCTCGTGATACTTTCCAAATTTTTTTCGGAATTTATTAATCATAAAAATACAAAAACTCTGATACAGTTAACACCAACAGAAATTCTAATTTTCGGCAATATTTGGGTTTAACCATTGGTTCATTAAATGTCACCCATTAATTATTTTATGCAATATTCTCATCTCATTTACAACAGAATTACCAAAAATATAAATGCGTTTTGTAGACATATGAAGGTGATGACGATGATCCAGATACACTGATACTTGTTAATGAAAATGTTAGATCAGATGAAGAAATCGAGAAAGAAATTTAAAGGCAAGGTTGCCAGAATTAGATTCTGATGGTAATGACGATGACAAAAATGCCACGAGTATTTTATTTGATGATGATGATGATGATGATGGTGATGATGATGGAGTGAGTTAATGATGCTGTTTGTAAATCAGATTTACAGAAGTCGTATCTAGAAACCCAAGTTGTCATACTATTTGCAACCAAGTGTCAAATCTTTAATATGTAAATGTATTTATAGTTCTGTAAATACTGAAAATGACTATAAACAGGTGTATGGAGACGATTCATTCAAGGTGAAGAAAAGGTAAATGTATACATTGTCATAAAAAATAGTCATTCGCAAAACTTGGAGTCTTACATTTCCATTTAGCAAATGAATGCAATAAATGTGGAGGATATTTAAGCAATATTATAATTGGATCATTGTGAATAATATACATGACAACTCTTGTGGTGATTCATATGAAATCCCCAATGATTGGGTGAAGTTTACATCAAACAATAAAAAAATTAATAATGATTAACAATCTAAATTTGATTCCTATTATCAATTGAACCTTCACGTCAACAACAAATTGATGTAGCTTTGACTATTGTATTTATTTGTTGTGAACTTCCATTTTTTAACTTATTAAAATCAAATCCTGGCTATAATTCACCTTCTCGTGGAATGTTGTCAGGTAGATTGTTGGATAGTAAAGTTGGAATAGTGAATCAAAAGTTTGATAATATATTATAAAATACAACAAATATTACTCTTGGGACAGATGGATGGACGAGTCCAAATGGCTCAAATTTATGGAAATTCACGATAATGACACCTGAAAGAAAAGAATTTTTATATTATGTTTCAGATTTTTCTTCTGTCTCTCATATTGGCGAATTTTTAGCAGAAGTATTTAACAAAATCATTGAATGTATTAAACAAAAAAAATCACAGCAATTGTTAGTGATAATGGTGCTAACATCATCAAAAATGGAAGGACTGACTAGCAAGGATAAGCATATTATTAATGTGAGATGTATAGCTCATTGTGTTAATTTAGTATTATATGCATGATATTAGACATAAATTCAATCATCAAGGCAAATATTATAGCAAATTATTTCAAGTAAAAACCATAATAAACTTGGGCATAAGAAATGTCAAGTGGAAGAGGATAATAGCCAGAAGGTGCAGAAGTTGATGTAGATCCTGCGAAGCTTTTACATCCTTGATCACATTTACTACGTCAGTGGTTCCTTGGAGAGTGACAACAATCTCTTGATCCTTCAAGTTTGTGGTAATACATAAGCACCTGCTAGAAATAATAATTTAATCCCTCAAAGAACAAAATCATTACTTACCACTGAATAATCGTGTCAATAGGTCAGGTTTAGCCGTAAATGTCTTTATAACAACAGTCTGAGGAACGCAGTTGCAAAGTGTTCCACATGCCCAATTTGCGGAATGAAGACAATGAACTTTGTTAGATTGACCATTTTTGCATCATTAAGTTTATTAATAGTAGTTGGATAACTGCACATCCCATCACTCTGACACACCTACATCTTTGAAGATTATTTGAACCACATGCACAATTACCATTAAAAGCCGGATTGTATGTAAGAGAAGATTTGGGTTCAATGCAAAAACAATCAACATCACCACATCTATTACATTTGGAATTTGGAACACACATGGAAAAATTGTCCAGACCACATAATAATAATAAGACAAGATGAAAGTAGAAGCTTGAAAATCTATTATAGCGTAGAATAAGAATAATGAAGAAATATTTGTTGTAACAAAATTACAATGGATAATATAAATCAGAAGAAAGGTTGATAAGGTTGAGAATTCTAACGCGAAAACAATAAAACACCAAATATGAAATCAAACCGACGGAATCAGGATCAGATTATCAAGAGCCCAATCAAAAATCCAATCAATTAGGACCTTTATCTTTTTTACCAAGAAAACTCGAGACATAGAAAAGGAACACCACCATTTGTTAATTTTTGATATATGTGCAGAAGGTTTACGACCACCATTATTATTGTCTGGAATGCCTGAAGATTATGCACAAATGATGCAGAGGTGTTGGGATGTGGATCCATCAAAAAGAACCGACTAGTAGAGAGCTTTATTTATGATTTTGCTAGAAATAGACATAATGAAGTTTTTAAAAATAATAATGATAAGGGTAATAATACTATTAGTAGTGATGGTAGTAGTGATTTGCAACAAGTACATGAATCACATCCGAGTGCATATCATACAAGTAGAATATTAGATGAAGTGGTTGCTAAATCAAAAAGCTTTGAAAATTTATACAAGTAATGATAGTTCGTTAAATAATCTTGATTTTAACTCCTCTAGAATGTTGAAGGTAAATAAAAATTTCATTTTTAATTAATTAATTGGAACTTACTATTCATTAATTATTACTAATGATATTCTTTGTTTACATTTGATTGCACCTGATTCTAACAATTAAAAGAAAGTATCGATGAATGACTAATTTAATCTCCACTATAAATTATTCGTTATAATTGTTTGCCTTTTTATTTTATCTTTATTTTATTTCTTAAAGCTAAATTATAAATAATAAAACTTTTTGATTCTTGTTAAATTGTGAGTCTATTTTCCAAGTTATTGACCAAGTAGAAAATTTTTTATCACACAAATTTTCTTGGGTAAGGTTATTTTTTGTGAACTTTGCTGATCAATAAACTTTACTTTTTGACATCAGGAACCTGTAATTATTGAGAACATTGAAACGTTATCACCATATAATATATTTTTCAATTGTAACTTCAGTATATTTGAAAGCCATTGAAATTTTCTCTTCTATTTGGTTAATGTTAATAACATTTGGTAAAGAAAATCAAAGTTTAAACCATATACGAATCTTTAAAAGGATCTTTGATTACAAAAAGGTTCTTAATAAATCATTTTGCCTCTTAGATAATTAATTGTCTATTTTTAGGTAATTTCAATTTCAATTTGAATTATTTAATTTAGATATTTAAAAATATTACAAGTTGAATTCCAATTATTCAATTGTTTGAAAAAAAATATACCTTTTCTTTTTCACTAGAGTGTAAGAGGCTCATTGATATTTGATGTGGCTCTGCCATCATGAAATTATTTATTGCAATCTTACATTTAAATCCAATAGGGATTGCAATTAAATGTGAAGATGGACAAGCCTTTATTTTTTTTGTCATTTGAAGAGCTAGAGCTTGAACTGTTATCTGACATTTGATGTTTATGAATCTTTATTGGCAAATTATTTCAAATGAAACTCGAAAGAAAAGATAATGATGTTGAAAAGATGGATAATTATTATTTAGTCTATATGACTAAAGGAATTAATTGTTGCTTTATTTTAAATTTAAAACAAACTGATATTAATATTAATTCGAATAATAACAATCACTACTCACTCAACATTCATAATTTTTTTTCAAATAATTTTTATATTTATATTGTTGTATATGGTTAACAAGTAGAAAGGTAACTAATGGTTGATTTTGATTGTGTGAAAATATCTGGCTGCCATATAAGTTGCAATATAATGAAGCATTGATGTCTCTATTCCAGACTGGGTTACAAGCAGTGTTGTGACCCGAAACTCTGAGTTTAGGGAAAACCAGAAACAGAAACTAACAGAAATCACCCGAAACTAGTTTAGGTTAGTAGTTTTTGTTTATGTTTAGGTTTAGTTTTAGTTTTAGTTTTCTGCTTAGTGTAAGTTCATTTTCCGAAACGTTTCGGGAAGCCAAAAGAGTTTCTG